>JBAMBO010004578.1:0-302741 GCA_037044535.1 Lordiphosa magnipectinata
AAAAAGATCGCGATATTTAGTATCAATCTGATATTTTGTAGTATCAAATCGGCCTTCATTTGAAAAATACCCAGATGATATGTTCGAATATATCACTTTGAAATTTCGAACACATCAAAGTAATATTTTTTGAGATCAACAATTTGATATTGGTAAATATCAATGATATATTATTATAGTATCAAAGCTATATTTTCAAAATACCCGTAGGACATGGTTTTTAGTATCAAAGAAATATTTTTAAACTATCAAAAGGGTATTATTGTAATACCAATGCAATATTTTTTTAATATCAAAGCAGTATTTTTAAATTTGTATATGATATGAACTTACGATCAATGATACACCACTACAATATCAACTGGATATTTTTATAATACCGTTATGGAATTGTGTATATGAAACTACCAGTATTAAATAACCAATGGATTCAGTTATTCATTCAAGCTTTTTATTTCATTAATTTATTTTTTAAAGATGATAATCTTAAAATAAAGTATATGTGGTATCCTTTAATTCTAGACTTAAAATTTAAAATTTTTTTCTTGTGATCATTTTTTTACCACTTGGGTTACAATTCAAATGAATGGGAGGGCCTTCGAGACTCGTTAATGAAACAATATATAAATCCTCGATCTGTGAGCCTATTTCAAATGCTTGGTAATGGGTAATAAAAGATAAGACTTCATATTTATGTGTCAGTAAATATGGTTCATTAGACACACTATTGTAATGGTCGAGTTACACAAACCATAAATTGTTATTATTATTCGCTTCCCTCGAGATGGTTAAGTGACTTGTGAGTCAGAACCAGGAACCAGTTCAAAGGGAGTGAAAGAAAAATACTAAAAATCGCAAAGCGACCCTGTATGTCAGCCATTTAGTTTTGGCATGGCGGCTTCCGTTTTCTATCTTTCTTTCCCATTGCAAATGTTGAACGGAGCAGACCTATTTTTTCGACCATCGAGAGTACCTGCACACATTTTGGCGGTCAAGTGCGCCAACATTAAGCAGTGAACATTGGGAATCCTGAGTTTTATATCACCAGTCAGTGCTTGTGCTTATTACCGGTAATTAATGGTCATCAATTCAGCTGCTAGCTTGTGTTCTCACAAAGTGCGCTTCTTCCTCTATTCGTTGTAGCCTTCATCGGTCCCTGTCTCGTGGTGCGCGGGGCGCTTGCCTCCTAATTGGGCTTTGTTCCCTATTTGCGAGCCACAGGGGCCCAAGCTAATTCCCGACCTGTGAACATTACCAGACTTTCGTATTCGTATTGACCTGTTGGAGCTACATAACCTCAAATCTTGCCGGCCTCCTTTGATCGTGCGATTCTGAACCAGGCAGCCGCAAGTTTTGCCTTGGCATCTGACACCCGAAAGAAGCAAGGGAACGGTTCTGCTAATTGGCAGCAGCCGCTAGCCGCAGACCCCCGCAGCCGGGGTGTTGCAAAGACTCCCCCCCCCTCTCGCCCAGAGGTGTGCCATCTATATATAAACCTAGCTGGACGGCATTAATGGCCGTAATAATACGGCAAACCTAGCTTAAAGATTTGTTGCTCGCCAGGAGAAGCATAAGTTGATTTATCCAGGAATGGCCGAGTGTGTCGAGAATGGGAAAACGAAAAGAAATGTACAACGAAAGATTAGTGTGAAAATACGCCCGCCCCCAACATAAAAGAGAACAGTGAAATCTCGCTTTAACCAACCGTCGCAGCCTTAATGTACAAACACAACAAACAAATTTAATCTCTTTATAAATTTTCTTCCTGAAATGGGAAAACGTTCCACAGCATCGACGAAGGCCTTCATCAATCTCTGTGGGTAAGTGATAATGTACTAAATAAATTTGTATGTTGTATAATAGACTCAAGAGGTCGCCCACCTTCTGAGGCCGGTGCCGCCTGAGAATGTCAAAGGCTCTCTAATTTTGAGCATCGGTTTTGATGTCCGCTCTCCAGCGTTTGACTATAGACTTCGTTACACTTTGATTACTTTTGTTTGGGAAGATCGTTATATTTAGTTGGTTGAACACCACATCACGCTAATGCTTCGGTTTAACACTAGTTCCTGTATTTGAATATTCATAGAGTTAAGTTCCCCTTTAAGACATATTAATAGCCTTTACGAAACACAATGAAGTTCGTGAAATATTTTTTTTGTTTTGATATTGAATATATTATATAATTGAGTCCTAAAAGGATAATGAAATATTAGAGTTTTAATGTGTGGCAGCGACTGGAGTTAAGTTTGCAAAAGTAGTTTGATTAAGGGATTCATGATTAAGTATCGCGCACATGAATCACGGTAGGGAGGGTATAGACGCCAGTATCTCCATATCATCTGGGAGTACTATTCATTTTGAGTAATGGAAAGAACCGTGGTAAAGTATCTTTTTTTTCTTTTTTTTGTAGTTTTCTTATTTAATAGCCCGAGTCCAGACCAAATAATTGCTGGTCAAAAGTTTGTCACAGGGACTCATAAATTAAAATGTGTGTGAATGGCCTGGATCAGCGGATAGCCAAGAACCTCCCCGAAGCCGATTGTTAGCTAGCCCAACAAGGAGTCCCGCCCGGCTTACTTTGCTCCAGAGTGCAGTTAATTGTGGTGCCACGGGTACCTAGCCATTTTTGTTCAGTGTATGGCACATGCCAGCCGACCGTTACATATATTTTTGGCGCCCAACGTGGGGCAACGAAAGACAAGTTAATTCTTAACTGGTAGTTGCTCTATTCTATCAGAGTTACCCATCATGTGCTTTATTTTTGGAGTCAATCCACCTCACTCCTCTATTCACAGAATATAAATTTAGGTTATAATCTTGTGAAAAAGAAACAAAATTAAAAGACAAACTATTACTATTCCCTAGTTAAAATTAGTCAGCGGACATGTGATCTTCTGGCTATGCGACATGCGGTTTATTTTGGCTTAAGACCGAAATACCGACGCGAGTCAGAGCATTCTTAAATGTTGGTAATTTTAAACTGATGTGTATTTCCATCAACAAATCTATTCTTTGGAATAAGGGAAGACCAGCATTATTCTGGTCAATTCAGTAATAACCACATTAAAATTCCAATTAAATTTTACGTTTTCTTAGTAGTAGGTGTAGAGAAATAACTTTTGAAGTAATACTTCCGGAATCCCATATGGAAATGCATGCATGATGTGAGCAGTTATCATATCACATGACCTATGGCATTTAGAAAGCCTTTGCATCAAGAAGAATACGTATATCTACCGCAAGTATAATTCAATAGCCCATTCTAGTTATATCGATCCATTTACTAAAATTTAAATCATTAAGCTTTTGCACTTTCTCCTTTCGTCTGCCACATAAGATAGAAAAAAAAAAGTTTGGAACAACATAAAAATTTCTGTAGAAGTCTAGTATTAGAAGAAAGACGTAAATATGGCGGTGTTGCACAGTCCAAATGCGGCAAGTGCCCTAAATGACCAAGAAGAGGACAATACTTGTCAAATTTGTTTAAGTCTGATGGAAAGGAATCAGGCTTGTGTGATAACTATGTGCCAACATAGGTTTCATCAAACATGTCTTATTAATTGGTTAACAGATAAGCAAGAGTGTCCAATATGCCAAGACTTATGCCAACCACATCAATTACATTACGTATCAGTAGGTACTAATTTGTCACGGGAACTAGATTCCGCAGCACCTACTGGGACTGTTCCTAAAAAGAGGCCAAACACTCGGGGATTTGCTCGTCAAGAAAATACAAATTTACCAGATGTCAATAAGGCTATTAAAACTGGTAAGAAGCTAACCAGGGACAAACCATCTCGTCTGGTAAGAGCCCCAGCTCAACCAATTGTCGATTATGAGCGGATTTCAGAAATGATTTCAGAAACCATATCTAAAACGTTGAGCGAAATGAATATTCCTAGTAACGCCCCTGAGTCAGATCCGATTGAAAATTATGATATCCATTCTGCAAGTTCTACAGAAGAGTTAACCTCTTTGTCCAGTAACTCTAGATCTTGGCCACGACTAATCAGTCCTGACAAAATTACCCAAGTTATCCAGAATTGGCATATCAAATTTGATGCATCATCGACAGGTTTGACCGTGGATGAATTTTTGTATCGGGTCAAGGTTCTTACTAAGGATACTTTAAACAAGGATTTTGACGCGCTTTGCATTAATTTACCCGTTCTGCTGTCGGGAAAAGTTTTAGGATGGTACTGGAGATACCGAAAACAGAAAAGTCACATTAAATGGAAGCAGTTTTGTATCGAGTTACGTCGAGAGTATCAAGAGCCTCGCTCTGAATATGATCTTCGTGCCGAAATTCGTAGTCGTAGACAGAAACCTAGGGAAACTTTCGAAGATTTTTATAATTCCATTATGCAGCTTGTCGATCGTCTGAGCGATCCCATAAAAGATGGCGAGCTTCTGGAAATAATTAAAGGGAACCTTTTAAAAGAAATCCAACATGAACTTCTCTACATTCATGTGAATTCTGTCGCTCATCTGCGTACTCTTTGTGCAAGACGTGAACGATTTCTTGGTGATGGGGGACATTCAAGTTACTTAAGACCCCACAACAAACACAAACCAGCAATTGCTGCGGTGAATCCAGATGAATCTGGCGAAGAGTCAGATAACCAGGGCGTTTCTGCAGTTCAAATGAGTAAGTGCTGGAACTGTAAGGAAAAGGGACATTATTGGCAGGACTGTCTGGCCAATAAATCGATTTTTTGTTATGGTTGCGGTGAGCCAAACATGTATAAACCTAACTGTAAGCGTTGTGTGTCCAGAAAGTCGGAAAACTTGAACCAGGTTGCATTCACCAAGACCCGCGTGCAGCCTCCGACACCAGAACATCCTCGTCCACCTCCTCGCAAATAAATCTTAAGTCTAAATCACAAAGTACCAGAGAATTATCCTTCTCGGGTACAGATACAAATAAAAATTCGTATTCTAATTTACCATTAGTACCATATCACGTTAGGTTAATGAGATATAATATAGTAAGAAATAAAATATTCGGTAATATTAATTCTCTGACTGTACAAAGCAAAACCAAACGTAGTACATCGCGTTTAAAAATGTTTTGGAAAAACTTACGAGCTGAGAGAAAGCTTCTAGTTTCTTCCATTGTTGCGAGTCGTGACGACATTCGAGCGTATGCTACGGTGAACTTTCTCGGATTGACGGAACAAGGTTTGCTCGATACCGGCGCCACGATAAGTTGTGTTGGGT
Source organism: Lordiphosa magnipectinata (assembly GCA_037044535.1). Classification (NCBI taxonomy): domain Eukaryota; kingdom Metazoa; phylum Arthropoda; class Insecta; order Diptera; family Drosophilidae; genus Lordiphosa; species Lordiphosa magnipectinata. The sequence continues at coordinate 5,221 of JBAMBO010004578.1, forward strand.
CGTCATTGGCCGCGGACGATTTTTCGACGTTGCTTCAGTTCCACAAAATGCAAAGTTATGTTAAAACCGCGGACGGAAAATCTCATGCCGTTATCGGATGGATGTCAGTATCAATGAATTATAATGGCAACACTAAACCAATCAAACTCTATATTATACCTGCTATTTCTCAGAGACTAATCCTAGGCATTGATTTCTGGAAAAAGTTTGAACTAGCACCAGGTATTATTTCTTCTATTCAAGAGTCGGATCCTCTTCCAAATGACCCTGTTGAAACCGAGTATCCGTTAACCAGGGCTCAGAAACAACAATTGGAAGTTATCAAATCCATGTTTCCGAATTTTGACAGACAAGGTCTAGGTAGAACCAAGTTGATTGAACACGACATCGATGTTGGAGAAGCCAAACCGATAAAACAAAGATTTTATCCAGTTTCGCCAGCTGTAGAAGCATTGATGTTCGCGGAAATAGACCGAATGTTAGAGTTAGGCGTCATCGAGCCCTCTTCCAGTGCCTGGAGTTCTCCCATGAGAATTGTACTGAAACCAGGAAAGGTGAGAATGTGTCTCGATGCTCGACGAATAAACGAGGTGACCAGTAAAGATGCCTATCCGTTGGCCAGCATTGAACAAATCTTCGCCAGATTACCAAAGGCGCAGTTGATTTCAAAAATTGATCTCAAAGACGCGTATTGGCAAATCGGGTTAACGAAAAAGTCGAAGGCCTTGACAGCTTTTACAATTCCTGGAAGGCCACTGTACCAGTTTACAGTGATGCCTTTCGGCCTTTGTAACGCTCCTGCGACAATGAGTCGATTAATGGACGAGATCATTCCGCCAGATCTGCGCAACTGTGTCTTCGGATATTTGGATGACTTATGTATAGTCTCTGATAGTTTCGAAAACCATGCAGAGGTATTGATAAGAATTGCCAATCAATTCAAAAAGGCAAACCTTACCCTTAATATAGCCAAAAGCAAGTTCTGTGTCACAGAAGTTAATTACTTGGGGTATATTATTGGTAAAGGTGGCATTTCTGTCGATCCTCAAAAGATATCCTCGATCATAAATTGGCCGGTACCGAAAAATATACGCCAAGTACGTGCCTTTTTAGGTTTAGCAGGGTGGTACCGACGATTTATCGAGCGTTTCGCAGAGATCACTTTTGCCATTACTGAAACACTGAAAGGAAAGAAAAAATTTGTTTGGACAAATGACGCGCAGGAATCTTTTGAGTTATTAAAACGCATCCTTACGTCGCCTCCTGTTCTGGTCAACCCTGATTTTCAAAAAAAATTCTTCGTTCACTGTGACGCCAGCGATTACGGAGTGGGTGCTGTTCTTGTTCAGATATCTGTCGATGGTCATGAACAGCCCATTGCGTTCATATCCAAAAAACTGACTGCGTCACAGCGAAACTATAGTGTAACGGAACGAGAGTGCTTATCGGTTTTGGTGGCGCTAGAAAAGTTCCGATGCTATATTGAAATGCATGAGTTCGAAGTTGTAACCGACCATTCGAGTCTTGTATGGCTAATGCGGCAACCCAATTTGACTGGTAGACTTTCCAGATGGGTTATGAAGCTCCAGGCTTTCAAGTTTACCATTAGCCATCGAAAAGGTCGCGATCACATAGTACCGGATGCCTTATCGCGTATTCCTCAAGAAGAATTATCCGGTATTGACGACATAGGGCCCGAGGTTGATTTATCTTCGCAACACTTTTCTGAACCTGAGTATGAAACATTGAAAGCAAAAGTCCAACTGGAAGAAAGTCGGTTACCCGATCTGCGAGTTATTGATGGTTATGTGTATTGTCGGCGAGAACATGCATCAGGTCATCCGGATCAAGAAACGCGCGCTTGGAAGTTGTGGATACCGACTACCTTGCGTCCTGATGTAATCAGCAGAGCTCATGACTCCTTGATTACAGCCCATGGTGGTATCGGAAAAACAGTGGAATTGATTCGTCGAAATTTCTTTTGGCCAGGTTTGGTCAAAGATGTTCGAAACTATATAAGGAGTTGCGATACGTGTAAGGAAACGAAGGCCCCAAATGTGACATTGCGGGCTCCTATGGGCAAGCAAATGCCAACTTCAAGACCGTTTCAACGACTCTATATTGACCTGCTAGGGCCTTACCCACGAAGCAAACAAGGCCATATTGGCTTACTAATTGTCCTAGACCACTTTTCAAAATTCCATTGGCTTTGTCCGTTGCGTAAATTCACTTCCTTGGCTATTCAAGACTTTTTATTAAAAAGCATTTTTCATTGCTATGGCGTCCCTGAAGTCATAGTTAGCGATAATGGGTCTCAATTCAAATGCAATGAATTCAATGCGTTTTTGACCAAATTCGAAATAAAACACCTGTATACCGCACTGTATTCTCCGCAATCCAACGCGAGTGAGAGGGTGAATCGGTCTATTTTGGCAGGAATTCGAGCTTTTCTGAAAGGTGATCAGACTCGTTGGGATGAAAATGTGAGCCATATTAGCTGCGCATTGCGTAACAGTCTGCATCAGTCGTTGGGATACTCCCCTTATCACGCTTTATACGGGTTTGACATGATAACGCATGGTTCCACTTATCCATTGCTAAGAAGCCTTCGTTCGTTGGATGAACCAGCAATGCATGTAAGCCAGGATGATCAATTAGCCTTGTTGCGAGACGAACTTCAAACTAATATCAAAAAAGCCTACGAAAACAATCAACGTCAATATAACCTTCGCTCAAAGCCTGTCAACTATAAAATAGGTCAGGAAGTTTTTCGTCGTAATTTCGCTCAAAGCAATTTCAACAAAAGTTTCAATGCAAAACTTAGCCCCTTGTTTGTGAAAGCTCGAGTGCGAGAGAAGCTTGGCACTAGCTTTTATATACTAGAAGACCTTCAAGGTAAGCTAGTAGGAACGTTTGCCTCTAAGGATATTCGTCCATAACTCGCCTTTTTTCCGTCTAACTTGCTCATTTGGTAAGAGAAATGGCAAGTTATCAGGTGTTGTAATGGTCGAGTTACACAAACCATAAATTGTTATTATTATTCGCTTCCCTCGAGATGGTTAAGTGACTTGTGAGTCAGAACCAGGAACCAGTTCAAAGGGAGTGAAAGAAAAATACTAAAAATCGCAAAGCGACCCTGTATGTCAGCCATTTAGTTTTGGCATGGCGGCTTCCGTTTTCTATCTTTCTTTCCCATTGCAAATGTTGAACGGAGCAAACCTATTTTTTCGACCATCGAGAGTACCTGCACACATTTTGGCGGTCAAGTGCGCCAACATTAAGCAGTGAACATTGGGAATCCTGAGTTTTATATCACCAGTCAGTGCTTGTGCTTATTACCGGTAATTAATGGTCATCAATTCAGCTGCTAGCTTGTGTTCTCACAAAGTGCGCTTCTTCCTCTATTCGTTGTAGCCTTCATCGGTCCCTGTCTCGTGGTGCGCGGGGCGCTTGCCTCCTAATTGGGCTTTGTTCCCTATTTGCGAGCCACAGGGGCCCAAGCTAATTCCCGACCTGTGAACATTACCAGACTTTCGTATTCGTATTGACCTGTTGGAGCTACATAACCTCAAATCTTGCCGGCCTCCTTTGATCGTGCGATTCTGAACCAGGCAGCCCGCAAGTTTTGCCTTGGCATCTGACACCCGAAAGAAGCAAGGGAACGGTTCTGCTAATTGGCAGCAGCCGCTAGCCGCAGACCCCCGCAGCCGGGGTGTTGCAAAGACTCCCCCCCCCTCTCGCCCAGAGGTGTGCCATCTATATATAAACCTAGCTGGACGGCATTAATGGCCGTAATAATACGGCAAACCTAGCTTAAAGATTTGTTGCTCGCCAGGAGAAGCATAAGTTGATTTATCCAGGAATGGCCGAGTGTGTCGAGAATGGGAAAACGAAAAGAAATGTACAACGAAAGATTAGTGTGAAAATACGCCCGCCCCCAACATAAAAGAGAACAGTGAAATCTCGCTTTAACCAACCGTCGCAGCCTTAATGTACAAACACAACAAACAAATTTAATCTCTTTATAAATTCTCTTCCTGAAATGGGAAAACGTTCCACAGCATCGACGAAGGCCTTCATCAATCTCTGTGGGCAAGTGATAATGTACTAAATAAATTTGTATGTTGTATAATAGACTCAAGAGGTCGCCCACCTTCTGAGGCCGGTGCCGCCTGAGAATGTCAAAGGCTCTCTAATTTTGAGCATCGGTTTTGATGTCCGCTCTCCAGCGTTTGACTATAGACTTCGTTACACTTTGATTACTTTTGTTTGGGAAGATCGTTATATTTAGTTGGTTGAACACCACATCACGCTAATGCTTCGGTTTAACACTAGTTCCTGTATTTGAATATTCATAGAGTTAAGTTCCCCTTTAAGACATATTAATAGCCTTTACGAAACACAATGAAGTTCGTGAAATATTTTTTTTGTTTTGATATTGAATATATTATATAATTGAGTCCTAAAAGGATAATGAAATATTAGAGTTTTAATGTGTGGCAGCGACTGGAGTTAAGTTTGCAAAAGTAGTTTGATTAAGGGATTCATGATTAAGTATCGCGCACATGAATCACGGTAGGGAGGGTATAGACGCCAGTATCTCCATATCATCTGGGAGTACTATTCATTTTGAGTAATGGAAAGAACCGTGGTAAAGTATCTTTTTTTTCTTTTTTTTGTAGTTTTCTTATTTAATAGCCCGAGTCCAGACCAAATAATTGCTGGCCAAAAGTTTGTTACAGGGACTCATAAATTAAAATGTGTGTGAATGGCCTGGATCAGCGGATAGCCAAGAACCTCCCCGAAGCCGATTGTTAGCTAGCCCAACAAGGAGTCCCGCCCGGCTTACTTTGCTCCAGAGTTCAGTTTATTGTGGTGCCACGGGTACCTAGCCATTTTTGTTCAGTGTATGGCACATGCCAGCCGACCGTTACACTATGTAGTAACCAACCAATGTTCTTTATAAATCGTTCCCTTAAATTCTATTTCACTTATGATGATATTCTTAAAGCTGTTTTTATGTTTTATGGCAAAAGAAAAATAACATTGTTCTATTGAGGAATATTCGCTTTTTAGAAATACAAAATCAGGTGGGAGGCTATTTCGGTACTTATTTAAAAAATTTGAAGGCACCTTTCATACTTAAAGTATACGATATATATTTCCTGCTTGAAATATTATGGGCATACATTTTGGCTTCTTTATGCTTAGCCTCAAATCTAAGACTCCATACATTTTTAGGTGGGCCATTCATCTTAATAATTTCAGGATAATGGGACAAAATGTGAAACTTAGGCTTAAGTTTAGCGTTAAAGAGTTAACAATAGTCGGAATTGTGTTCTTCAATGAGTTTCGAAAGCTCTATTAAATTATTGGAATCGAATTCACTTTGAAGTATGAGATCAACCATTCTAATAAGAGTAACAGTTAATTTCCACACCTTGTTGTTAGGCGGGACTAAGTTTCCTATTATGAGAGTGAAAAAATGAACTAGATTCATCATTTGCCGAGCGCTTACTTTAATGGAATGCGTTTTAAGCTGCTTAATTTCAATTGTATTTGACTTATTTGCAATTTCTGTCTCACCATATTCAAACATATTCATTCTAAAATTAAAATTTTCCAGGGTAAAAAGACGTTCATTTAAAATGAAATGAGATAGAATTGTTGATAGATCGTATTTACAAATTCCTTCAAAGAAATTATGCATAATATCAACAACATAGTTTTCAGTAGCATGAAAGCATTTTAACTCATTGAACAAGCAATTTTTTTTACACCACTTAATGTGGCATCATTCAGGACAAGCGCGTTTTCATAATTATCTGAGTTACGCGAATAATCGGAGTAAGAAACAACATCTTGACTCATTTCAGCCTTTGATCTTGTGCAGAACCTGCAGTAAAAATTTGCATTGAAAGATGTAGTAAAACCAAGGACTTCGTTAAGGCCTAGGTTGTCCCCTAAAATGTTGCATAAAAGAAAGTAAACAATTTTTTTTCTTGAACTGCAACGAATTTCTAGTCCATCAGTTTCTAGTACCTTAAGGACTTAAATTAGGGGCTTAATGAATGGGTCATTTCCAAAATGTTTTCCGTGCATGGTTTTAAAGTATGCTGCAATAAAAATAAAGTCTTATTTTGATAGCAAGTGCTGTGGAATTGTTGGAAAAGTGTAGTAAACACCGCATATGTTATCTGTGTTGGCCTTACTCCCCAAGGGATTATTAATTTCAAAACCATCCAAGTACAGAAACATGGGAATGACGTGTTTATCACTATCAAAATGAGAAGTTTTCTTTCGAAAAGATAAGGTGTTTACAAAATGATTGCTTTTGCCATTTAATTTTTCCCTTGCAATTGCAAGCAGAGTTTCATTTAAAACGTTTGGCAACTCAAAAAACGTTCGAATTTGAAACTCGATTGGCTTTATGCAGCCTTTAACATTCCCATCTTCTAAGACTGGCTTATTATTTTTAACAGTTTCCACAATTTGCTTTGCAAATAAATTTGATTCAGAAAGGATTCTCAATAATCTGTGTTCTGTGTCAACTTTTAGAAACGGACTTTCACAAAAATTTATAAATTTTTCCTTTTCAGGTTCCATTTCCTTAGGCAAAACTAACTGCTTAATAGCTTTTACTATAGCTGATGTGATACACAGTACTTTTTCTTGGACAACAAAAACCTCTTTTCTGGAAAATGAGTTTTTTGAATGTAATTCAATTAAAGTATATTTACACAATGTTGTAATATTATTCTCGAGAACTAAAAAAATTGATTCTTCATATGGATCAATAGGCGATGCAGAAAAACAATTTGGAACTTCATCCTGCTTTGGAAGTTTTTTAAATGGTGATACAGACTTTGTAAAAACTTAAAATTTCGGCATACTTTAAATTAAAAACATGGAAGGCTTTGATCCAGCAGTCTAGAGCATTTATAAAAGAGCTGATTTTAAGTAAGGTATTACAAATTGAGACGTAGAAGTCTGTTAGGCTCTTCAGATCATTGCCAACCACAACAACGTACGGCTGGATGGTCAACTTGTGCTGAATGGTGTTTTGAGTTTTTATTTCCTTTTGATTTTGCAGGTCGCTTATGCATTTAAGATGAAGTACGGAACCATTTATGGAGTTCTGTATTGTCATCTTATGAATGTATTTGTTAGATCCTTCTGTCTTCGTTAAGCGATAAGACTGCTTTAGGCAATAAAGGAGGAGCATAAAAAATAGGCAATCCTTTGAATCTTTAAGGAAAAGGGTATTCATGAAAATTAAAGAAAGATTTTGTTTAAGAAGAGAGAAGGTACGTACTGTAATCAAGACAACCATCATTTATCGTGTCGTGGAATTGTCCCATATAAAAGTCATCTTTAATATACTTTTCATAATGCTTTTCCCAGGAGTCCATCCATAAATTCAGTAGCTTATAAGATTTGTCGGGAAACAACTCTTCGAAGTCCAAGTCAATCTGCAATATTATTTTGCACAAAAAATATGGATTTTATTAAAACAAAACAACGAATTTAAAAATGAAAATTTGACTAGCATTACTCAACACTAATTTCAACTACACAGCAACTGCACAAAGAGAGCAAATAGTTAAAAAAAAGTTAAAATAGTTTCTACCGTTAATGAACTCAGTCCAGAAAATTAGTTTTTAAATTTTATGCTTATGCTTACAAATTGAAATCCCTTAGATTGCTTAAATAAAGGAAACTCTTCCAAAACCTATATAAGGGTGTTTGACGCTTGCTTTATGAAATTTTGACGTTATTCGGAAGAAGCTTTCCACAATTCAAGACAGTCGTGCTCTGTTCCATTGCAAAACTTTAATTTTTTAACCAACTGAAGAGTTTCACGCGATACAGATTCTTGCTTAGTATTTTGAAGTTGAGCTGCGTCTTGCAAAATTGTTCGTTTGCGCTTTCTATTCAAATTATGTAGTTTATTAAAAAGAACTCCACTAGGATTGGGCTTTCCGTTTTCTCCACTGCAAATAAAATATACCTCTTTTTTTTTCATTTGGAAATATTGAGACCAACTGGTCAGCTGTTTTTGATTTCGGCCTGCTTTGGGACGGCATAGCTATTGGTAGCAGGAACATAATAGCTATCCGAAATAATCGCCAGAACCTTATCTCTGTTAGAGTCTGATAATTTTGCGCTTTCTTCGTAGTCTTTTAGAATTTTTTCACCAATATCGCAAGACTAGAAGCAACTGAATACTCTATAGGTTAGACAATAAAATTATGTAAAACAAATTATAAATATATAATAAAAATAGAAGAAAAATCAAACCTTTTTTGTGATGCATATTAAAGGTGACGAAGAATGGGATGAGTCGAAATTCTAAGATAAAAATAAAAGATTAATTAAAAAAAATTTCTATCGACATTAAGTGATATACATTTATATGTACATTATTTTTTTTCCACAAAGCAAGCTTCTCCCTAAACTCAGAGCGTAATCCGAACAATTCTCGTTCGGGGAAAATCTGATCAATATCGTTCTCAATATATCCACACTCTATAAAAACGTAAATTGTGCAATTAATGTACTAAAAATAATAATTATTTCAAAACAAAACTTACCAATTAACTTTTCGTAGACCAATATATCAATGTTTAGTTTTTGTATTAACTCATAGAGTTGGTCTTCAATTTTAATCTGAAAATTATAAAAAATTAATGTATTTAAACTCGCAAACGGTTTTTTGTGCATGTGTGCGAAATCTGCCGAAAGCAAAGGCTGAGCATGCGCTTTTTTGTTCTGCCCTTGAACATCAAACAGCACACATTGTATGTATATGCATATATGCATGTAAATGCATATTTTGCATGTTGATTTGTATGTACGCATGTTTGCATATGCATGTATTTGTGCTGTTTGACGTTCAAGGCCACACCCAGAAAAATCTAGCACGAATTGGTGAGCCTGAAATCGGCTTCAATTTAGATTTTTTTCTGCTTGAAGACAATTGATCTCGACTTCGAACTTGTGGGCAAGGGAATTGCGGGGAGTCATAAGCGAGGAGCGCGAGCAGAAAATGAGAACGATTCTCTCTCTTGCTCTCAGCGTCGCCGACACTTCGGCTGCTACGAAGATGCAAGCAGCAAAGGCAGCTTTGGAATTGGCTGCTTTGCCGCGTCGGTAGTCAATTGAAAGTGAAAAGCCAAATGAGTCGGAAGTGATTAAATTACCATGGACTAGGAAACTTATCTCGACCATCTTCTTAATGAGTTCAATTTGCCTGAAGCATTGAAATATTTAAATGGTGAGTAAAAGTGCTAAAATTTAAATTAACATATATATATTTAAGTTGTGCATCTATACGCATATGCATAAAAAAAAGCGGCGCTGTGTCGCTATGCATTGTATGTATGTACCCTTCAGTTCTTGTAGGTAGCGCAGCGCTAGCGAATTGCTAGCGATTCGGTAACCCCTTACTGACTACTCGCTGGATTACCGACAGTGGAAAGCTTGGATTACTTTTACATGGGCATGTCCTAGCGAAGAGTTAGCGAATCTGGGGCTAGCGAATCGCTACCGAAAAGTAATCTGTGGCGTAGCTAGCTACCGGAGTAACTACTTGTAATCTGTGGCGTAACTAGCTACGGCAGTAACTACTTGCGTAGTAGTAGCGTAGCTAGCTACAGCAGTAACTACTAGATATCTGTAAGGTAATATGCTCCAAAATATCAAACAATTCATTTAATTTAAAAAATAATTAATATTGTTGTGACTATTTATTTTTTATTACACACTTAAGTTTTATAATGCGCTTTTTATTTATATGTAAAGCATCCTGAAACTGCTACTCAGCGGTTTGGTGTCCGCCGGAGGGTATGCAGGCTGAAAATAGTAATTCAAATTGCAAATATTTAATTTAAAATATGATTATAAAACCTACATACTCTATATACTTTTTACAATGCTGTCTAATAAAATGTACCCAACGACCTTTGCCAATTCCATTTGGAGAGACTATTGATTTTATCGCCTTGATCTGTAAACAGAAATATTTTTATGTACACAACCTGGTAAGATATTTATATAAGTTTTTATTTTTAATATTGTTACCTGATATTATAAATTGATGATGTTTATAATAGTTGATGATACTTAGCACTTTATATATTAGATTTAAAAAATTATTTATTTTTATTTGTAAAAAACACGCACTCGGTTTGGCGTCACAAAATGATGTAATTTCTGACGCTAAAGTAGAAATAGAATACGCATTGAAAAGAAGACATCCGAAAAAAAGTTTGTTATTTTTGCCTTCTTTCAACTTGTCGCAACGCAGTTATGCTTTACACTCTCGATTCTCAAAAATATGGCAGGGTATCATGGGGTATTATGGTTGTGCATTCTGTACACTGTTTTCGACTTTTTTATAAGGGCGAACTGGATAGTCTTAACAACCATGTGTGCCATAGCCTAAAAATATTTAAAAACAAATTCTTTTCTATAGAAAATTCTCTATAAATAAAATCTCTTTAATATTTAAAACAATTGTAAACAGCATGCTATGCTATATTCTTCGTTACATTTAACTCATATCATACAATAAAGTATTGAACCAATTTATGAATAAAAAAGTATTAACATTTGTATCAAAGGGTATTTTATAGTCCACATTCCGAAAAAACATGTTTTTTCCTATTCTTTTTGTCGGGTCACTCGCTGAAAGAAGTTGAAACCGAAACGCATTTGCTGTCTTCGATTTGCTTAAAAGCATGTCAGCGCGTTAATACTGACTACAGCCTGGATAACTTGGACACTAGCGAATAACTAGCGCCGAATTCGCTAGCTTTTCGCTAGCGAAACTAGGGTGGTAGTACCTTTGGAACTAAACGGATATCTGTACACATACGTACGTATGAATACAAACATACGTATACACACGCATGTAACGGAGCTTGCATTTTCGTGTCTTCTGCTTTAGTTTGAAGAAGAATGGAAAAAGCAAACTCCGTTTCGCATTCCTGTGTATGTATGCATATTTAGCGAAAATTGTCTCTTAAGTGAACACGTGGTTGCGTGCACTTTCCATGGTTTTCCTTATGTACATACATATGTAGTTTCAAAATGCCGTTTGAAAAGCATTGAATTAATTCCAATTCATTTTATTAGAATCAGGCGTGACATATGACAGCCTTCAATACTTGGAGAAGGATGACATCAAAGAAGCCATTCCGCCAATTGGACTTCGTGTAATGTTTCGTCAGAAGCTGTTCCTCTGGAGAAAGGCTAAGGTAAGTTAAAATATATTTTTTTATTTTTTATAAATATTTATTTTATATTTATTTATAATAATAATAATAATAATGGTTTGCTTTATTGGCCAGTTTGCTTAAAGCTAGCAGTTCAGTGGTAGTCAGTGATTAGATATTCATCTTTACATCTGATAAAGTATTTCAATCTGTTTTACAATTTACATATTTCGTTTTTTCAATTCGTTATTTTGTTATTTATTTAAAAATTTACTCTGTTATTTGTTTGTTTATGTGACAGATTAACTGTCACATAACTGATCTAGAAGATAAGAGATCAGCTCTTAGACTATCAATGAAATTACACAAGGCATCACGATAAAAATTCTTTTTTTATGAGTATAAGTGAAAAATGTGATGTTGACTTGTGTTATTACACTTGGAACCTATTTTATTATTAATAACTGTTATTAAATTTCATATAAAACAGCAAATTCTAACTAACTAACTAACTTTCTATTTTTTGGCAGATGCTCAGGATTATATTTGTCTTATCCTGCTCAACGCAATTTTACGGCCGACGACAAGATTCCTCAGTGAAAGCGGCAAGAAGTCTGCGAAGCCAACTATCGTCCCTTAATGATTACAAGCGACGCATTGAACAAATGATGGATAAAAATTACGGTGAAAGAAAGACTTTGCATCTTGATCTGTTACAATTAATAAAACTGTTTTAAGAATTAAGTATATATAATTTAATTTAATTTAATTTTCATTTATAATAAATATAAAAAAAACCAGGACTTTTCATGCTTACAAACAAGAAGATCTAACCTTGAAATCGAGACTTTTCATGCTTATTTTCACGAAGATATATGCTTGATATCGAGACTTTCCATGCTTACAACCAAGAACAGCTATACTTAAAGTCGAGTTTTTCCATGCTTACAACCAAGAAGATCTATGCTTGAAACCGAGACTTTTCATGCTTACAACCAAGAAGATGTATGCTTGATATGAAGCCGACTTAATTTAAAACCAAGCATTTCAGTCTCAAAAATCCATGCTTGATTGCAGTATTTTCGGCTTGGATCCAAGAATATTCCGTCTTACCGTACTTTTGACATCAAAACTGCTTGATATCAAGCACGATCGGCTTGGTTTTTTCTCTGAGTGCAGAAGAAAAAAAAACGCATCGCGGCACAAAATATGTATGGGACGTTTCACGTCAAGCGGCCCAAAGCTATCTCCAAAATTCTGTGCAATAAAAATATAAGTTATATACGTCAAAATACTCGTTAACTCATCCCCTTTCAATTGCAAAGTGGCAGAATTGAAAATTCAAAATGGCGTCCTTACTATGTCAAATAGAAGAGGCTAAATTCGGAAATAAGTAAATATATTTATTAATTTCTTCTAAAAAATGATGCATAAATTTTTGGTCACAACATATTTTAATGTTTTTGGGGTCGCTGATTACGAATATGATGTCCGATTTTAGAAATTCAAAATGGCGGATCCAATATGGCGGACGAATTTTTTAAATTTCGTAAATTCGCTTGAAACTTGTTACTCGGGGGTTTTTGGGGTCGCTGATTACGAATCTGAAGTCAGTTTTTCAAATTTCAAAATGGCGGACCCAATATGGCGGACAAATTTTTTAAAAATTCATCGAATTCACTTGAAACGTGTTACTCGGGGGTTTTTGGGGTCGCTGATTACGAATCTGAAGTCAGTTTTTCAAATTTCAAAATGGCTGGTCTACAGTAACAGTCACGACACATCTGCAGTTTACTTACTACAACAGACAGTAATGCCCATCATCAAAAAGGTTTGCCCAAGGGCAAATAAAGTCATTTATTTTAGTGATGGTGCGAAACAGCACTATAAAAATCGCTTCCAAATTGTCAATCTCGTACACCACAAGGAAGATTTTAACTTAGAGGCAGAGTGGCATTTCCATGCAACAGCACATGGAAAAGGCTCATGTGATGGCATAGGAGCTATTTTGAAGAGAGAAGCCACCCGAGCAAGCTTGCAAGCCTCACCTGATAAAGCCATTTTAAATGCAGAGAGTCTTTACCAATGGGCTAAGCAACACATTAAGACTTCGCAGATTTTCTTTTACAACAAGCAACAACACGATAGAGTGAAACGACAACTTGCTAGTAGATTTTCTCGAGCACCTGCTGTTACAAAAATCCAATCTGCACATTCTTTTATTGTAACACCAGAAAAAAATTGAAAATATTCAAATATTCAAATGCACCTCATCCTATTGCAGTTATGCAATATTAAAATAAAATTACATTGATTAGGATGTATTTTGTAAATTTATTTCAAACGACCTTTTTTAAGGCCACGAAATTATTACAGGTTAATAATTAAAACAATCAGCCTTTTTCAAGGCTACCAAATCCTTACAGTTAATAAATTATATCAATCGGCCTTTCTAAAGGCCACAAAAAAATTATATTGGGTCCGCCATTTTGAAATTTGAAAAACTGACTTCAGATTCGTAATCAGCGACCCCAAAAACCCCCGAGTAACACGTTTCAAGTGAATTCGATGAATTTTTAAAAAATTTGTCCGCCATATTGGATCCGCCATTTTGAAATTTGAAAAACTGACTTCAGATTCGTAATCAGCGACCCCAAAAACCCCCGAGTAACAAGTTTCAAGCGAATTTACGAAATTTAAAAAATTCGTCCGCCATATTGGATCCGCCATTTTGAATTTCTAAAATCGGACATCATATTCGTAATCAGTGACCCCAAAAACATTAAAATATGTTGTGACCAAAAATTTATGCATCATTTTTTAGAAGAAATTAATAAATATATTTACTTATTTCCGAATTTAGCCTCTTCTATTTGACATAGTAAGGACGCCATTTTGAATTTTCAATTCTGCCACTTTGCAATTGAAAGGGGATGAGTTAACGAGTATTTTGACGTATATAACTTATATTTTTATTGCACAGAATTTTGGAGATAGCTTTGGGCCGCTTGACGTGAAACGTCCCGTATACATACATATGTACATATTTCAACACGCACTTCTACTGCGTAGAGAGCTTAAAGTGAAAAAACACGCACAATATGTATGTATGAGTGTGTGTATTATATCCGTGCACACTATTAGCGACTGAATAAAGGCAACAGCCTTTTTACAATTTATTAAATTGGAAGTACAACAACAGTACAACAAAACACACACATACAATTCACATTTTATTCACTATTACCGTTTACATTTTTTTTCAGTCACCGCACCTTTTTTACTAACCTCTCACACGCGCCAGCAGAGATCGAATGACGAAATTCGCAAGAAGAAGCTAGAAGTTCGCTGCAGACCCGACGCCAACTTCGAAACGTTCACGAAGAAAAAACGACCGGCACTTGTTTTCGCGCTTGCGGCAGCAGAGCAATGAGCATTGATTTTGCTTTTTTCGAGATAGACAATTGCTGTCTCTCTTTGATTTGAGAAACTCTGTGTGTCTCTTTCTACTTTCAGAATTTCGATGTCTACTTTGATCTCAAATCATATCTCTAGGGCATTTTTCATATCACTTTGATCATTTCACATTTCAATATAATATTTTTAGTATCAGTGTGGTATTACAGGTTCATATTGATATTAAATAGTTTCACTTTGATATGCAAATATTGATATTACTGATATGATATTGAAATACCTGATCTTATTTTTTTCTGTGCACACATACGAGCGCACAGAAACACACACACGCGCGCTCACACGCGGCCTGCGGCGCTGCCTGCATGAAGTGGCTGAAGTGGTATTAGCATGCGTTTTGTTTTCGCTCGTTGCGTTTTATCTATTCTCTATGCAATTGATTTTGATATTTCAAATGTGTAACTGCGTGCTCCCAGTAAAATTTTAATAAAACGAAAACGGTTTAAATCTTATTTTTTTGATTATTACTTATAAAATATAAATTAAAGTATTTGTTTATTTGTGGATTTCATGATAAATTAAGTCAAATGCAGTTTAATCGTCGCGTGTATTTTTACATACATATTTGTGGCCACTTCTTCAATTGCCTTGTGCCAAAATTTTAAAATATAATTTTAATAACTACATTAATTATAAATAAAGCAACAAATAAAGTTAACAATAAAACAATTGTGGGTAAGAGACATATTTTAAAGCTGGTTAAAAAAGAAAGAGACGAACTTTCGGAGAAATTAGCCCTCGTTGAAGCTGAGTGCAAAGCAGGAGGACAGAAAGGAGCAGTGAGTGTTAGTGCTAGTGCAAGTGAAAGAGCAAGTGTTAGTACAAGTAGCAAAAGGAAACGGGAAAATGACTACTTTGTTGCCGATCTAAGTGAGAAAGTAGATGCAATAGAAGAGGTAGATGACTTAAACATTGATTTAAATTTTGTCCGCTCAAGCAAAACAATTTTAAATTTAAATGAGAAATTTAAAGATTGGTATATTAGGCATAAACCTAGACGTAGCTGTGTAATTGAGCTGATTATAATTTTGAATGAGGAGAATCTTGAAGTAAGGCCTTTCTATAGGTTTAACAGCTATAACAGCAAGCCAGATATTTCTAAAATAGGTGGAGGATCGTATTTACATGTAGGGATAGCAAAACAGTTAGACAAAATACACTACGCAACAAGGTACAGTATATTGAAGGGTTGGGGGGGATTCTAGATGATTTTCGTGTGCTGAAGACAAATCTGTTTTCAGAAATGGTCCATCACGTCGAGCTTTTAGGACTGCCATACACTGAAAAAAAATGTCTAGGTACCCGTGGCACCACAATAAACTGCACTCTGGAGCAAAGTAAGCCGGGCGGGACTCCTTGTTGGGCTAGCTAACAATCGGCTTCGGGGAGGTTCTTGGCTATCCGCTGATCCAGGCCATTCACACACATTTCATTTATGAGTCCCTGTAACAAACTTATGGCCAGCAATTATTCGGTCTGGACTCGGGCTATTAATTAAGAAAACTACAACAAAAAAAAAAGAAAAAGAAAATTTACCACGGCTCTTTCCATTACTCAAAATGAATAGTACTCTCAGATGATATGGAGATACTGGCGTCTATACCCTCCCTACCGTGATTCATGTGCGCGATACTTAATCATGAATCCCTTAACCAATCTACTTTTGCAAACTTAACTCCAGTCGCTGCCACACATTAAAGCTCTAATATTTCATTATCCTTTTAGGAATCAATTATACAATATATTCAATATACAAAACAAAAAAAAAATTTCAGGAACTTCATTGTGTTTCGTAAATGCTATTAATATGTCTTAAAGGGGAACTTAATTCTATGAATATTCAAATACAGGAACTAGTTTTAAACCGAAGCATTAGCGTGATGTGGTGTTCAACCAACTAAATATAACGATCTTCCCAAACAAAAGTAATCAAAGTGTAACTAAGTCTATAGTCAAACACTGGAGAGCGGACATCAAAACCGATGCTTTTTTTTTGCAACACCCGGCTGAGGGGGTCTGCGGCTAGCGGCTGCTGCCAATTAGCAGAACCGTTCCCTTGCTTCTTTCGGGTGTCAGATGCCAAGGCAAAACTTGCGGGCTGCCTGGAGTCAGAATCGCACGATCAAAGTAGGCCGGCAAGATTTGAGGTTAGGTAGCTCCAACAGGTGAATACGAACACGAAAAGTCTGGTAATGTTCACAGGTCTGGAATTAGCTTGGGCCCCTGTGGCTCGCAAATAGGGAACAAAGCCCAATTAGGAGGCAAGCGCCCGCGCACCACGAGACAGGGACCGACGAAGGCTACAACGAATAGAAGAAGAAACGCACTTTGTGAGAACACAAGCCAGCAGCTGAATTGAAGACCATTAATTACCGGTAATAAGCACAAGCACTGACTGGTGATATACAACTCAGGATTCCCAATGTTCACTGCTTAATGTTGGCGCACTTGACCGCCAAAATGTGTGCAGGTACTCTCGATGGTCGAAAAAATAGGTTTGCTCCGTTCAACATTTGCAATGGGAAAGAAAGATAGAAAACGGAAGCCGCCATGTCAAAACTAAATGGCTGACACACAGGGTCGCTTTGCGATTTTTAGTATTTTTCTTTCACTCCCTTTGAACTGGTTCCTGGTTCTGACTCACAAGTCACTTAACCATCTCGAGGGAAGCGCATAATAATAACAATTTATGGTTTGTGTAACTCGACCATTACAACACCTGATAACTTGCCATTTCTCTTACCAAATGAGCAAGTTAGACGGAAAAAAGTCGAGTTATGGACGAATATCCTTAGAGGCAAACGTTCCTACTAGCTTACCTTGAAGGTCTTCTAGTATATAAAAGCTAGTGCCAAGCTTCTCTCGCACTCGAGCTTTCACAAACAAGGGGCTAAGTTTTGCATTGAAACTTTTGTTGAAATTGCTTTGAGCGAAATTACGACGAAAAACTTCCTGACCTATTTTATAGTTGACAGGCTTTGAGCGAAGGTTATATTGACGTTGATTGTTTTCGTAGGCTTTTTTGATATTAGTTTGAAGTTCGTCTCGCAACAAGGCTAATTGATCATCCTGGCTTACATGCATTGCTGGTTCATCCAACGAATGAAGGCTTCTTAGCAATGGATAAGTGGAACCATGCGTTATCATGTCAAACCCGTATAAGGCGTGATAAGGGGAGTATCCCAACGACTGAAGCAGACTGTTACGCAATGCGCAGCTAATATGGCTCACATTTTCATCCCACCGAGTCTGATCACCTTTCAGAAAAGCTCGAATTCCTGCCAAAATAGACCGATTCAACCTCTCACTCGCGTTGGATTGCGGAGAATACAGTGCTGTATACAGGTGTTTTATCTCGAATTTGGTCAAAAACGCATCGAATTCATTGCATTTGAATTGAGAGCCATTATCGCTAACTATGAGTTCAGGGACGCCATAGCAATGAAAAATGCTTTTTAATAAAAAGTCTTGAATAGCCAAGGAAGTGAATTTACGCAACGGACAAAGCCAATGAAATTTTGAAAAGTGGTCAAGGACAATTAGTAAGCCAATATGGCCTCGTTTGCTTGCGCTTTGCGCGGGTAAGGCCCTAGCAGGTCAATATAGAGTCGTTGAAACGGTCTCGAAGTTGGTATTTGCTTGCCCATAGGAGCCCGCAATGTCACATTTGGGGCCTTCGTTTCCTTACACGTATCGTAACTCCTTATATAGTTTCGAACTTCTTTGACCAAACCTGGCCAAAAGAAATTTCGTCGAATCAATTCCACTGTTTTGCCGACACCACCATGGGCTGTAATCAAGGAGTCATGAGCTCTGCTGATTACATCAGGACGCAATGTAGTCGGAATCCACAATTTCCAAGCGCGCGTTTCTTGATCCGGATGACCTGATGCATGTTCTCGCTGACAATACACATAACCATCAATAACTCGCAGATCGGGTAACCGACTTTCTTCCAGTTGGACTTTTGCTTTCAATGTTTCATACTCAGGTTCAGAAAAGTGTTGCGAAGATAAATCAACCTCGGGCCCTATGTCGTCAATACCGGATAATTCTTCTTGAGGAATACGCGATAAGGCATCCGGTACTATGTGATCGCGACCTTTTCGATGGCTAATGGTAAACTTGAAAGCCTGGAGCTTCATAACCCATCTGGAAAGTCTACCAGTCAAATTGGGTTGCCGCATTAGCCATACAAGACTCGAATGGTCGGTTACAACTTCGAACTCATGTATTTCAATATAGCATCGGAACTTTTCTAGCGCCACCAATACCGATAAGCACTCTCGTTCCGTTACACTATAGTTTCGCTGGGACGCAGTCTGTTTTTTGGATATGAACGCAATGGGCTGTTCATGACCATCGACAGATATCTGAACAAGAACAGCACCCACTCCGTAATCGCTGGCGTCACAGTGAACGAAGAATTTTTTTTGAAAATCAGGGTTGACCAGAAAATGAGGCGACGTAAGGATGCGTTTTAATAACTCAAAAGCTTCCTGCGCGTCATTTGTCCAAACCAACTTTTTCTTTCCTTTTAGTGTTTCAGTAATGGCAAAAGTGATCTCTGCAAAACGCTCGATAAATCGTCGGTACCACCCTGCTAAACCTAAAAAGGCACGTACTTGGCGTATATTTTTCGGTACCGGCCAATTTATGATCGAGGATATCTTTTGAGGATCGACAGAAATGCCACCTTTACCAATAATATACCCCAAGTAATTATCTTCTGTGACACAGAACTTGCTTTTGGCTATATTAAGGGTAAGGTTGGCTTTTTGAATTGATTGGCAATTCTTATCAATACCTCTGCATGGTTTTCGAAACTATCAGAGACTATACATAATCGGTAAACTGGTACAGTGGCCTTCCAGTAGCCTTCTGGTGTTAGAGTGATGTCCGGTTTGACTTTGTTAACGCTGCGATACATATACGATAGGATGCGTAGGATCCGTGTGTAGGAGGAACAATTGTCTATAATTTGATTCAATGTTGACGGCATCTGCGTTCCGTCTAGAGTTTTACAGACAAATGTAGCTTTCGTTCGAACTTCTATAGGCGACGGGAGTGGCTCAATTGGTTCTGGCCATTTGTCAGCTGAATGACGCAGAAATTCTGGCCCAGTTAGCCAACTATTGGAGAGAAGATCCTTTGCGCGACATCCTCTGGACACAATATCGGCTGGATTCTTTGCTGAGGGGACATGCTGCCAAGTAATTTCGCCTTTGGTTTGTTGCAGCTCGGAAACCCTGTTGGCCACAAAGCAATTGAGCTTGGATGCGTGCATTTTCATCCACTGGAGTACAATTCTCGAATCCGTCCAGAAATAGATGTGTTTTACATACTTGTCCAATTTTGTAGCGAATTTCTGCCATGTTTGGTTGAGCAGCACTGCCGCGCAAAGTTCGAGTCTAGGGATTGATTGCATCTTGGTGGGTGCTACTTTGG
Organism: Lordiphosa magnipectinata; assembly: GCA_037044535.1. Classification (NCBI taxonomy): domain Eukaryota; kingdom Metazoa; phylum Arthropoda; class Insecta; order Diptera; family Drosophilidae; genus Lordiphosa; species Lordiphosa magnipectinata. Next base: position 25,365 of record JBAMBO010004578.1, read on the forward strand.
ACTTTGCGACAAGCAAATTAACTTGAACTCCAGTTGAAGTCTCCGTTCGAACATATAGGCAACAGCCATACGCTCTTTCGGATGCGTCGGAAAATCCACGTATTTCCGATTTAGAAGTAAGGGATGTGTGGACAAATCGTGGGATCTGTAGATGCGAAAGATCCTGTAGATCCTGGAGCAGCTCTTTCCAACGTATGAGTAGCTCAGAGCAAATTGGTGCATCCCACTCGAGCCCCTTTAGTGTCAGATCCTGCAATAAAATTTTACAGCGAATAATTACAGGGCTGATGAAACCAAGGAGATCAAACATTCGTGCAACGACAGACAATATTGATCAACGAGTATAAGGCTCAGCAGATTGAAACTTGCATCGACAGACAAAGACATCTAAATTCGGCTGCCATGCAATTCCGAGCGTTTTCGTAACATCTTGGTCCTCGAGCTTGATGAATACTTTGTCTTCGGACGTTGGAATGATTTGAGGAGAATTGCTGCTGAATTTTGTGAGATGCAAGCCTGCCTTGGCCAACAGTATTACGATGTCATCCTTTTTATGCTGCAGTTCTTCGACTTCATCTGCGCCAGTCAGCAAGTCATCGACGTATAAGTCGCTGCGCAATGTTGCTGCACCCACTGGATGTTTCTGTTCGTGTTCATCAGCGATATGGAAAAGTGCTCTTATGGCGAGAAATGGAGCTGCAGACATCCCGTAGGTAATTGTGTTTAATTCGTATGTCTGGATCTCATTTTCTGTATCAGATCTCCATAAGATTAGTTGAAACCGTCTGTCGTCCTTGTGCATAACAAATTGCCGGTACATCTTCGCGATGTCTCCAGTAAGTGCGTATCTCAAAAATGTTGTTATTAAGTCTTGTTGAATTTTAGGTCCAACTGTCAATAGTTCATTCAATGATTGGTCAGAACTTGTTTTTGCCGAGGCATCGAATACGACGCGCAGCTGTGTTGTAAGAGACTCTGGTCTTAAAACACAGTGATGTGGGATGTAGAAGTTAAGTTTATTGACATCTACATTCTTTGCAAGGGACATATGTCCTAGAGATTCATATTCCTTCATGAATTGTACATATGCCTTCTTTAGTTGATCGTCACGATCAAGTCTTCGTTCGAGTGATTTAAATCTTGTCAGTGCATTCCTGTGTGAGTTTCCAATTCCATTAGGAGTCACCTTGAATTGCAACCTGACCTGTATCCTGCCATCTTGTCCAGTGGTGACAGTATCACGAAAATGATCTTCAGCGAGCTGCTCTTCTTCTGAGTATTTTGTCGGATTTGTTGTGTAGTCTTCAATTTCCCAAAATCGATTTAGTGACGACTGGAGAGTATCCTCTTTTTGTGTAAAATGGCATCGTTGGGGCTGCATTGCCTTGCAGCAACCAAGATTTCCGCCAACAATCCATCCGTCTGCAGTGTTCAGAAGAATGGGCATGCCTTCGCCCAATTTCATCTTGCCTTCTCGAATGGCATCAAAAACCCTTCCGTATTGATAAGAAGATGTATTTTATTAGGCTGAAAGAATTGAGGATCAGCTAACTCTACATTGGGTGGGAAGTTCAAGCATGATATGTCGTATCTTTGTGCAGGCTGCGTCGCACAAATTTTCTTAATCACCGAAAATGTTGAGGACCATTCAAAGTTCGAAACGCGAGATTTCAGTGTTGCAGAAACATTGAAGTTGATGGTTTGCCTGCCATCAGATATGCCACTTACTTCCTGATGCACTCGGCGCTTCTCGAGGTGCAACCTTTTTGCAGTTTCTTCGGTAATAAAACTTACCTCTGAGCACGAGTCTAATAGTGGTCGAAGTACGTGCCACTGGCCACTCTTGTCTCTGTTTTGAACAAGAGCAGTCGGAAGAATGCCTTGTCTAGCAGTACGCGCAAGTAAGGTACTATTATTCAGTTGTAGAGGATTCGATGATGTGACCCCATGAGAAATCGTGTGTGTTGTGTTTGTACTTGGTGCTTGCACAAAGCTGTGCAAAAGGGTGTTATGCGCTGATCCACAAACTCTGCATCGTGATTTAGACTGGCAGTTGTTAACCCTGTGTCCCTTGTTGAGACAGTTAAAGCAAGCTGCAGCATTGCGTATTGCATCTTTGCGTTGTTGTAGAGATAGTTCGATAAATGCTTTGCACCGTCCTATATGGTGCCCATTTGATTGGCAGTGTATGCATTCTGCTGCCATGCTTACAAAGGTCTTTGAGCCCGATGGCTGCTTACTCCTTTGAGTCGAGTTGCGCTGTTCTGGTTGAGACGCCCTATGTCCTTCCAGAAATTGACAGCGGCGATTGAGGATATTGCAACAATCCTCCCATGTAGAAAGTTTTTCATAACTTTGCTTCTAATCGTACTTTGATTTAGTTTCAGCATCTACCTTAGACCGAACAATATGAATCAGTACCGAATTCATAATTTCCTCAGCAGATCCGATCGAGAGCAATGATCCCAGTATGGCGGACGCATTGTCTATGAGCCTCTGCAATGTTATTGCTTCCGGATGCTTCATTGCAGGCAGACTAAAAAGACTTGATATACAATCTTAAAAAATGAGAACGTTGTTGTCGTAGCGCGCATCCAATCGTTTTATTGCCTTTGGGTAGTTGTCATCTGTTATCTGGAAAGATTGCACAACTTCTAGTGCAGATCCTGACAGACAACTCAACAGATAATTGAATTTATCTATCGTGGGTATATGAGGGTCGTTATGTACAAAATTGTCGAATGAACTTTTAAACCGTTTAAAAGTTGCGTATTTGCCGTCGAAATGAGGCAATCTAAGTTTTGGCAATCTATTCGTGTGAATAACTCCTGGACTTGTAGTGTTGTTTAAGTCGTCTGCTCCACATTGTTCATTTGATGGGCGCTTCTACTGTATAAGTGATGTGAGGCTAACCTTAGCCGCAATGAATTGTTCCTCTTGATTTGCACGTTCGCTATTTATGCACCAAAAATTTTCTATTTGTGTCTGAATTTGAGTTAGCTGACGGTAGTGGGATTCCAGAATCTGGAGTCTTTAAGTCAGCACGTCTGCATCCTCGCGAATTCCACTTGACTTTACCCTAATATGAATGTTTTTAATGCGTTTCTCAAACGGTCCGTTGGGAGCGAAGACTAACCAATTTTGCTTCATTTGTCACGGTTTGACTAGTCGAGGTTTGGTTTGTTAAGTTATCTTCGTTGTTACCCATTCTGTATCATGTATGTAGACAACCAGCAATGTCGATAAATTTATGTAGAGAACATTCAATGTAGAAAACGAAATGCAGTAAATCTAAACAGCAGAACCAACAACCTTAGAAAACAGATCAACCTTTATTAGCTATCAATTTGCACACCTAAATTGTCTTGGATATTCTAATTCTGCTTTACCACGGCTGTGTCTTTACGATGTGCATATATATAATATGTAGTTGCACACGCACTTTGGCTCATGAGTGTGCGTTTGATTCGACACCCTGTATAATGGAGCGGAGACGAATATGATGTAAAGTATAGCCAAGCAAAAACGAACGGGAAAACGTCTGGGTGTATAGAGAAGAACGTACCGACATACATACAGATGTGTTTGTGTATGTATAAACGGTAACTCAGATTTTTGTGCTTTAGCGTTTGCTAAATTATTTGTGTGTACTTGCGGTTCTTTTTCAATACCAGCTCTGCAAAGTGTGTGGAGAGTTGAAGAAGGGGGGTGAGGTAGCGACGTCAATGTGCCGGGCTAGGTTAGAGATGAAGTTTGGGATGCGTCTGTCACAATGGATCTGTGTGTGCGGTATACAAATCGCCAGTATACCACGTCCAATCGACCTTCAGATGATGCCTCAGAACTCCATACACCAATCTGCGAGCAGCCAATAATTTAATGAATTAAATGAATCCAAATGATCACAATTGGACGACAACTTATCTGCCAGCAAGCTGTGTCCTGTCACGGTCGCCAAAATGTTGGCCGCTTTCAATGGCAATGCAACTGGTACAGTGGCCTTCCAGGAATTTTAAAAGCTGTCAAGGCCTTCGTCTTTTTCGTTAACCCGATTTGCCAATACGCGTCTTTGAGATCAATTTTTGAAATCAACTGCGCCTTTGGTAATCTGGCGAAGATTTGTTCAATGCTGGTCAACGGATAGGCATCTTTACTGGTCACCTCGTTTATTCGTCGAGCATCGAGACACATTCTCACCTTTCCTGGTTTCAGGACAATTCTCATAAGAGAACTCCAGGTACTGGAAGAGGGCTCGATGACGCCTAACTCTAACATTCGGTCTATTTCCGCGAACATCAATGCTTCTACAGCTGGCGAAACTGGATAAAATCTTTGTTTTATCGGTTTGGCTTCTCCAACATCGATGTCGTGTTCAATCAACTGGGTTCTACCTAGACCTTGTCTGTCAAAATTCGGAAACATGGATTTGATAACTTCCAATTGTTGTTTCTGAGCCCTGGTTAACGGATACTCTGTTTCAACAGGGTCATTTGGAAGCGGATCCGACTCTTGAATAGAAGAAATAATACCTGGTGCTAGTTCAAACTTTTTCCAGAAATCAATCCCTAGGATTAGTCTCTGAGAAATAGCAGGTATAATATTATATATAGTTTGATTGGTTTAGTGTTGCCATTATAATTCATTGATACTGACATCCATCCGATAACGGCATGAGATTTTCCGTCCGCGGTTTTAACATAACTTTGCATTTTGTGGAACTGAGACAACGTCGAAAAATCGTCCGCGGCCAATGACGACCCAACACAACTTATCGTGGCGCCGGTATCGAGCAAACCTTGTTCCGTCAATCCGAGAAAGTTCACCGTAGCATACGCTCGAATGTCGTCACGACTCGCAATAATGGAAGAAACTAGAAGCTTTCTTCCAGCTCGTAAGTTTTTCCAAAACATTTTTAAACGCGATGTACTACGTTTGGCTTTGCTTTGTACAGTCAGAGAATTAATATTACCGAATATTTTATTTCTTACTATATTATATCCTCCTTAACCTAACGTGATATGGTACTAATGGTAAATTAGAATACGAATTTTTATTTGTATCTGTACCCGAGAAGGATAATTCTCTGGTACTTTGTGATTTAGACTTTAGATTTATTTGTGAGGAGGTGGACGAGGATGTTCTGGTGTCGGAGGCTGGACGCGGGTCTTGGTGAATGCAACCTGCCAGACAGTCCTGCCAATAATGTCCCTTTTCCTTACAATTCCAACACTTACTCATTTGAACTGCAGAAACGCACCGGTTATCTGACTCTTTGCCAGATTCATCTGGACTCACCGCAGCAATTGCTGGTTTGTGTTTGTTGTGGGGTCTTAAGTAACTTGAATGTCCCCCATCACCAAGAAATCGTTCACGTCTTGCACAAAGAGTTCGCAGATGAGCGACAGAATTCACATGAATGTAGACAAGTTCATGTTGGATTTCTTTTAAAAGGTTCCCTTTAATTATTTCCAGAAGCTCGCCATCTTTTATGGGATCGCTCAGACGATCGACAAGCTGCATAATGGAATTATAAAAATCTTCGAAAGGTTCCCTAGGTTTCTGTCTACGACTACGAATTTCGGGACGAAGGTCATATTCAGAGCGAGGCTCTTGATACTCTCGACGTAACTCGATACAAAACTGCTTCCATTTAATATGACTTTTCTGTTTTCGGTATCTCCAGTACCATCCTAAAACTTTTTCCGACAGCAGAACGGGTAAATTAATGCACAGCGCGTCAAAATCCTTGTTTAAAGTATCCTTAGTAAGAACCTTGACCCGATACAAAAATTCATCCACGGTCAAACCTGTCGATGATGCGTCAAATTTGATATGCCAATTCTGAATAACTTGGGTAATTTTGTCAGGACTTATTAGTCGTGGCCAAGATCTAGAGTTACTGGACAAAGAGGTTAACTCTTCTGTTGAACTTGCAGAATGGATATCATAATTTTCAATCGGATCTGACTCAGGGGCGTTACTAGGAATATTCATTTCGCTCAACGTTTTAGATATGGTTTCTGAAATCATTTCTGAGATCCGCTCATAATCGACAATTGGTTGAGCTGGGGCTCTTACCAGACGAGATGGTTTGCCCCTGGTTAGCTTCTTACCAGTTTTAATAGCCTTATTGACATCTGGTAAATTTGTATTTTCTTGACGAGCAAATCCCCGAGAGTTTGGCCTCTTTTTAGGAACAGTCCTAGTAGGTGCTGCGGAATCTAGTTCCCGTGACAAATTAGTACCTACTGATACGTAATGTAATTGATGTGGTTGGCATAAGTCTTGGCATATTGGACACTCTTGCTTATCTGTTAACCAATTAATAAGACATGTTTGATGAAACCTATGTTGGCACATAGTTTTCACACAAGCCTGATTCCTTTCCATGAGACTTAAACATATTTGACAAGTATTGTCCTCTTCTTGGTCATTTAGGGCATTTGCCGCATTTGGACTGTGCAACACCGCCATGTTTACGTTTCTCTTCTAATACTAGATTTCTACAGAAATTTTTATGTAGTTTCAAACTTTTTTCATATCTTATGTGGCAGACGAAGCAGAAAGTGCAAAAGCTTAATGATTTAAATTTGAGTAAATGGATCGATATAACTAGAATGGGCTTTTGAATTATACTTGCGGTAGATATACGTATTCTTCTTAATGCAAAGGCTTCCTAAATGCCATAGGTCATGTGATATGATAATTGCTCACATCATGCATGCATTTCCATATGGGATTCCGGAAGTATTACTTCAAAAGTGGTTTCTCTACCCCTACTACTAAGAAAACGGAAATTTTAATTGGAATTTTAACGTGGGTATTACTGAATTGACAAGAATAATGCTGGTCTTCCCTTATTTCAAAGAATAGATTTGTTGATGGAAATACACATCAGTTTAAAATTACCAACATTTAAGAATGCTGTGACTCGCGTCGGTATTTCGGTCTTAATCCAAAATAAACCGCATGGCCCATAGCCAGAAGATCAAATGTCCGCTGACTAATTTTAACTAGGGAATTGTAATAGTTCGTCTTTTCATTTTGTTTCTTTTTCACAAGATTATACCTAAATTTATATTCTTTGAATAGAGGAGTGAGGTGGATTGACTCCAAAAATAAAGCACATGATGGGTAACTCCGATAGAATAGAGCAACTACTAGTTAAGAATTAACTTGTCTTTCGTTGCCCCACGTTTGGGCACCAAAAATATATGTAACGGTCGGCTGGCATGTGCCATACAGTGAACAAAAATGTCTAGGTACCCGTGGCACCACAATAAACTGCACTCTGGAGCAAAGTAAGCCGGGCGGGACTTCTTGTTGGGCTAGCTAACAATCGGCTTCGGGGAGGTTCTTGGCTATCCGCTGATCCAGGCCATTCACACACATTTTATTTATGAGTCCCTGTAACAAACTTATGGCCAGCAATTATTCGGTCTGGACTCGGGCTATTAATTAAGAAAACTACAACAAAAAAAAAGGAAAAAGTTAATTTACCACGGCTCTTTCCATTACTCAAAATGAATAGTACTCTCAGATGATATGGAGATACTGGCGTCTATACCCTCCCTACCGTGATTCATGTGCGCGATACTTAATCATGAATCCCTTAACCAATCTACTTTTGCAAACTTAACTCCAGTCGCTGCCACACATTAAAACTCTAATATTTCATTATCCTTTTAGGAATCAATTATACAATATATTCAATATCCAAAACAAAAAAAATATTTCAGGAACTTCATTGTGTTTCGTAAATGCTATTAATATGTCTTAAAGGGGAACTTAACTCTATGAATATTCAAATACAGGAACTAGTTTTAAACCGAAGCATTAGCGTGATGTGGTGTTCAACCAACTAAATATAACGATCTTCCCAAACAAAAGTAATCAAAGTGTAACTAAGTCTATAGTCAAACGCTGGAGAGCGGACATCAAAACCGATGCTCAAACATAGAGAGCCTTTGACATTCTCAGGCGGCACCGGCCTCAGAAGGTGGGTGACCTCTTGAGTCTAGTATACAACAAATAAATTTATTTAGTACACTATCACTTACCCACAGAGATTGATGAAGGCCTTCGTCGATGCTGTGGAACGTTTTCCCATTTCAGGTGATTCTTTGCAACACCCCGGCTGCGGGGGTCTGCGGCTAGCGGCTGCTGCCAATTAGCAGAACCGTTCCCTTGCTTCTTTCGGGTGTCAGATGCCGAGGCAAAACTGGCGGGCTGCCTGGAGTCGGAATCGCACGATCAAAGTAGGCCGGCAAGATTTGAGGTTAGGTAGCTCCAACAGGTGAATACGAATACGAAAAGTCTGGTAATGTTCACAGGTCTGTAATTAGCTTGGGCCCCTGTGGCTCGCAAATAGGGAACAAAGCCCAATTAGGAGGCAAGCGCTCGCGCACCACGAGACAGGGACCGACGAAGGCTACAACGAATAGAAGAAGAAGCGCACTTTGTGAGAACACAAGCCAGCAGCTGAATTGAGGACCATTAATTACCGGTAATAAGCACAAGCACTGACTGGTGATATACAACTCAGGATTCCCAATGTTCCCTGCTTAATGTTGGCGCACGTGACCGCCAAAATGTGTGCAGGTACTCTCGATGGTCGAAGAAATAGGTCTGCTCCGTTTAACATTTGCAATGGGAAAGAAAGATAGAAAACGGAAGCCGCCATGCCAAAACTAAATGGCTGACATACAGGGTCGCTTTGCGATTTTTAGTATTTTTCTTCCACTCCCTTTGAACTGGTTCCTGGTTCTGACTCACAAGTCACTTAACTATCTCGAGGGAAGCGAATAATAATAACAGTTTATGGTTTGTGTAACTCGACCATTACAAGCAAGCCTCATAGCTGCGATGAGTATTTGAGAAAATTTATAAGAAGGCTAGAACAGCAAATAGAAAACGGTCTAGAGGTAACAGATAAAGTGATTGAAATTGAAATAAAATCAATTGTATGCGATGCTCCGGCCAGAGTATTTGTTAGCGGCACCCCTGGCCACACATCCAGCCACGGCTTTAGCAAATGCAATCAGGTAGCAAAACAAAATTAACTCAGTACTAACATACAGTACGAAATCCAGAGAATTAATTACTATTGAAGTATTGTTAAGTTTTGGCAACAATCTATATTTAAACTTTGGTCACAATGAAATTTGTCTTCTGCGTTTCCTCTTCCAGTTGGTGTGTACACTGGCGTCGGTCGATTACTAGCTCTCAGCAGAACAGACGCACACGTGTTAAATAAACATAATCCTAAAACTTATGTGTTTGCCTTTTAATTCCACTAAATATAGCCAACAGGTTATGGGCCCAGGACGTTAAAAAGTAAACTGTGCTATTAATTTTAATTACTTGGTGTGATTACGAAGAAAATTAATAAACATGAGTGGACAAGGGTTGTATGCCATCGAAAAGTTGGATGGCGAAAACTACGCAGTTTGGTCAGTGCAAATGAAAAGTGTTTTGGTGCAAAATGATCTATGGCCAATTGTGTGCGGAAGAGTGGTGAAGAATGAAGAAGGCACGGCGGAGCAAAAGGCAGAATTTGATACTCGTGACGAAAAGGCGTTAGCATGCATATTGTTGGGCGTAAAGGCGTCAGAGATCAATTTAATAAGAAACTGTGCTTCAGCAAAAGAAGCTTGGATAAAGCTTGCCGGTGTCTATCAGCCACGTGGACCAGCGCGAAAAGTTACGCTATTTAAAAGGTTGCTACGTTTGAGTATGCCTGAAGGTGTGCCTGTGCAAAACTACATGAACGAGTTCTACGATTTGGTGGACAAGCTAAAGGAAATTAATATGGTCATTCCTGACGAAATTCTGACAATTTTGTTGTTGTCGGGCCTGTGCAAGTCGTTTGAAAACTTTATTGTAGCGATCGAGACGAGAGAAGTGTTGCCATCCCTGTCTGACTTGAAGGTCAAAATTATGGAAGAAAGGGAGAGACAACAAGTGAACAACGAAAATGTGGACCACAATATACAGCAAGCATTCGTGTCGCGTACAAACAAAAGCAACAAAAATTCTCAAGAAAAAAAGGGGCCCTAAAAGAAACAAAAAGTGTTATAGATGCGGCCGAGAGGGTCATTTTATTGCTCAGTGCAAAGAGAAAAATGACGAAGGCAAAGGAAAACGATCGTTTTCAATTCTCGCGAGTGTGCAGAAAAATGAAAGACTGACAAAATCTATGTGGTGTGTTGACAGTGGCGCCACGGCGCATATGTGTTGCGACAAGTCATTGTTTGTAGAAATGAGAGAGCATAAAGAGAAAATATTGCTTGCTGGAGAGAATGTTATATTTGCTGAGGGAATTGGCACTGTGTGTGCTAACTCCGGAAAATGCTGCATTGAATTGGTTAACGTTCTGTACGTTAAGGACTTACAAACAAACTTCATTTTAGTGTCGAAAGCTGTCGAAAAAGGGTTCAAAGTGATTTTTGATAAAGAAAGTGTAGTGATAAAGGACAGCAAAAATGTGAATATACTGCGAGCTAGCAAGTGTAGTGATCTGTTCACTATTGACATAAAATCGAAAAAGTGTATGTACTCAGAAGCTAGCTGCAGTGAATTGTGGAAATGGCACTATCGTCTTGGACACTTGAATATGTCAAGTATAAGTAAAATGGCAAGAGACCAGATCGTTCATGGTTTGAAATCGATTGGTAAAAATATTGACTTAAAAGATGATATGTGTGACACCTGTGCGAAAAGCAAAATAACGGTTAAGCCATTTCCAAGGAAGTCTGAAAATCGTGCTGATGAACTGCTAAGTTTGATACATACAGACATTTGTGGGCCAACTAACAAAGCGTCTGCCGGGGGCGCACGTTACTTTGCTACATTTATTGACGACTGCTCGCGATACACATGTGTGTATTTTTTGAAGCCCCGTGATCAAATATTGAACGCATTCAAAGACTTTGTGGTGTTTGCGGAAAAACAATGCGGTAAAAAAGTAAAAGGAATACGTAGTGATAACGGGCGCGAGTACTTGAGTCGCGATTTTGAAAAATACCTGTCTGATCGAGGTATAAAGAGACAATTAACTGTACCCTACTCACCCCAACAAAATGGGGTTGCTGAGCGTGCAAATCGCACACTAGTGGAGATGGCCAGAAGCATGATTGTGGACTCGGGCGTAGATGAAAGCCTTTGGGGCGAAGCTGTGCGAACTGCAGCTTATTTGCGCAATAGGTCAGAAACAAAAACGCTGATCAACAAGACGCCATTCGAGGTTTGGACTGGCAAAAAGCCTTCAGTGGCACATTTAAAAGTTTTTGGCTCAAAAGCGATAGCGCTTAATAAGGCGTACAAACAAAAGTTCAGAGCGAAGGGAATCGAGTATATAATGATAGGCTATTCCTTGACTGCAAAAGCATATAGATTATATTGTCCAGAGTCGCGAAGGGTTATTGAGAGCAGAGATGTTATTTTTATGGAAAATAATTTTTGTGGTTCTGCAAGCGAGGACAAAGAAAATGTATTGCTTGATGAAAGCATGCCACTTGGCCAACAGGCTCAGACAGTGAGTGTAGAAGGCAGTAGTGAAGAGATTACTGAAGAGAATGGTCAGCAGGTACAGGCAGAGGTTGAATCTGAGTCAAATGGACAAAATGATTCTGAAAATACTGAGGATGACGAGAGTGTCATTAGTGATGAGGCGAAGGCGCCTCCAGTATCTGAAGTTCGAGGCCCAGGTCGCCCAAAGAAAATTAGAACAGGTATGCCAGGTCGACCCCGTAAGCAGTATAATACGTTGAATATGCTGAAAGCAGACGAGGTTGTCATCCCAGCAAGTGTTAGTGATGCCAAAAAGTCTAAAATGAATCAGGAATGGTCAGCTTCGATTCAGAAGGAGATAGATGCGCTAGAAGCCAATAATACCTGGGAGCTTGTAGATTTGCCAAAGGGCAAGATAGCTATTGGCAGTAAATGGGTCTTTGGCGTTAAAGTTGATAAAGACGGCTACGTAGAGCGATTTAAGTCAAGACTTGTAGCTAAAGGGTGTGCTCAGATGTATGGCATAGATTACTTTGAAACATTTTCACCAGTGGTAAGGTACTCGTCTGTTAGAATGATAATAGCGCTGGCAGTGGAAAATAAATTGTTACTCCATCAAATGGACGTGTCCTCTGCATACCTAAACAGCGAGCTATCTGAGGATGTATACATGAAGCAGCCGGATGGATTCGTTAGTGACGAATTCCCCAAGAAGGTCTTGAAGCTGAAGAAATCTCTGTATGGGCTAAAGCAGAGCGGCAGAGAGTGGAACGCGAAACTGGATGTGGTCCTGAGAAGAATGGGTTTTGCTCCATGTGTCAGCGAGCCGTGCGTATATGTTCGCAATCGGCAAGGTAAAATCAATATAATCGCTGTGTATGTAGATGATCTTTTAATTGCCAGCTCAACCAAAGAAGACTTACTGGGCATAAAAAGGTCTATTGCAGAAGCATTTGATGTAGTTGATGCCGGCCAGCTCAATCATTTCTTGGGCATAGAAGTTGAGCGCGACGGAGAGACTGGCAGCATAACGATCGGGCATAAGCAGTATGTCGAGCACATGCTGCATAATTGGGGCATGTCAACGTGTAAGCCAGTGGCTACACCTTTGGAGGCTGGTCATCAAGTCAGGTGTGATGATGCCAGCTGCGAGACTATTGATGAAAAGAGGTATCAGTCATTAATAGGCTCATTGATGTATTTGCAGCAAAGCGTGTGCTCAGATACCTCAAGGGCACAGCTGATCTGAGACTTCACTACAAGACTACTGGAAAAGTAGTACATGGGTACATCGACGCAGACTGGGGACTACAGTCGTATAGTGGTTACGTCTTCATTGCTGGTGGCGGTGCGATTTCGTGGGAGTCTAAAAAACAAAGTCTGGTGGCATTGAGTAGTACTGAAGCCGAGTACATTGCCCTATCCGCTGCAGCTAGGGAAGCCACATACCTGAAAAAGTTGTTACATGAAATGGGCTTCATAGAAATTAAGACTATTTTATTGTACTGCGACAGTCAAAGTGCTCAGTGTTTGACCAAGAATCCGACTTTGCATAATCGTAGTAAACATATTGATATAAGGTACCACTATGTCCGAGAACTATATTCTAAGAATGAAATTGATGTTGAATATATATGTACTAATGATATGGTTTCGGATGTACTTACTAAGAATTTGCAAAAGAACAAACATGTTAAATGTATTACTGAAATGAGTTGCTATTAATACATAAGGTATAAGTTGTCAAGTATATGATCGTTGAGAAGGAGTATTGAAATATTGTTAAGTTTTGGCAACAATCTATATTTGAACTTTGGTCACACTGAAATTTGTCTTTTGCGTTTCCTCTTCCAGTTGGTGTGTACACTGGCGTCGGTCGATTACTAGCTCTCAGCAGAACAGACGCACACGCGTTAAATAAACATAATCCTAAAACTTATGTTTTAGCCTTTTAATTCCACTAAATATAGCCAACAATTACTAATGAAGACTTTGCTAACAGAAAATATCCTGATCATCATGTAGTTTCTTATCTAGAATCAAAATCTCCTCTTGAGAAAGTGGGTGTGCTGATGGTAACATAAATTCCGCTCGATAGCATGCACTTAGTAGAGTAATGCGAAAGATTTTATAAAGGATAAATTCTAAAAAAATAAATTAAAAATTCCAAAACCAAATAAAAGCCATATGTCTGAAATTTTAATATCATTGCGAAAGCACATGCCTAGGGAGTTTGCACGCAAACCAAGAACGTTACAAGAAATTTCACACTGGAAATCCACTGAATTCAGTCAATTTTTATTTTACACAGGAATTATTGTTCTAAAAAAAAACATAATTGATGATCAGAATTACGAGTTTTTGTTGCTGCACTGTTCATACAGACTGCTCTGCTGCCCACACACACGTGAGAAAAATCTCGAAAACTCTCAACAAATGTTGAATCTTTTTATTCACAATTTTCCTGCTGTGTTTGGGGAAAACAGTGTGTCTTACAACGTTTGTTGAACGTAAAGGAGACAGTCGAGCAAATTGGAGACCCCATTAGAGGATCCTGTTACGCTTTCGAGAATTATTTGCCGCAGGGCTGCAAGCCGGTTTTGAACCGAACCGGTTCGAACCCGGAATTCCGGCTTTTTTTTACTGTGAACCAAACCCTGAACCGAACCACGGGGACGAAAATAGTTGAGTCCGAACCCGTTCCGAACCCAAGCTTTTGGTTCAATTCAAAAAAAAAAAAATTATTGACATTAAATTTATTTGGGTACGCTTGCATGTACGCCACAACAGAGTCGACAATTAGAAATATAACAATACTGAAAGTCGGTCAAACCCGAATATGAAATACATACTTTGCTCTTACTTCCAGTCAAACATATTAATTTGTAATATACAAATTCAATGTAAATAGCTATGTATGTACAGCGTACAGTGTGCAGTGTATTGAACGTTTTATTTTTCATCTTATACATTTGCGCCCGTTTCAATCTAAGCCAGGGGTGCCCAGAATGAGCTTACGAGCTCGTGAAAGTCAAAACAAATGCACAAAATACAACTCAAGCAAGAAGGACTACAAGAAATAGATAGAGAAAACCGATTTTTGTTTATTTGTGTGAGTGTGTGTGCGTGGTCATTGCTGTCTCAGCAACATTATTGTTGCTTTTTAATTTGCCAGTGACATAGGAGAGAGAGAAGAGAGTCACCTTTGATGTTGTTGTTGCAGGTCTGCACGCGCCAACAACAAAACCTTCGTTCGGAAAGAAAGAGAGGAGAGCACGCATATGAAACTGTTTTTGTTTTGTATAATGCCGTGTTTGTATATGGCCGCGTTTTTCGTATGCCCGCGCTATTTGTTGTTTTTGTGCACAATTCCAAGCGAGTTAATTTGCGACGCAGATTATTATGAGACTGGCGCCAATTGCCGAAAAAAAATCTCGAAGCAAGGGTTTGCCCACCATTGCCCACAAACGATAACTAGCGAAACTAATCAGAAGTGGCACGCGCATTTCATTTTGTTTAAGAAGTTTGACTAAGGAGGTGCTCAGCAATGACATCAAATTTAATATATACGAAATTTACATACAATGTGAGCACTGATAAATCAGAATGTCACGAATGTAAACTTAAGATGACCGGCCGTCATGCAGCTAATTTGATGCGGCACCTTGAACGAAAACATAAAAGCATTTTTGAACAAATTATTGTGAAAAAAAAAGTTCCTAGTGTGGCAAACCAACACCAATCTATGCTCAATTTCGTGAGTGAAAGACTGATCAAAGTGAAAATCTCCAAAGAAGCTATATCGGATGCTTGTATAGAGCTTATAACAAAGAATGTTCGGCCTTTGAAAGATGCTAGAGGATTCAGGCTTCCGTAAATTCATTGAGCCTTTGTGCAATGCCTTTGAGCCGCCACTTGCTATAAACAGGCAAAACATTAGAGATGTAATTGCATTAAAAGCTCAACGCATACGAGAAAGCATAATCAATGTTTTGCAGAATCGGTAAGTTCAGAAAAAATATGTCTGTACATACATATCTACATTCATGCATACATACATGGCTAGCTAAATATTTGTATGTATGAATTCACTTGCATATATACATATGAATATATATATGTATGTACATACCAGAATTGCCAATTTAGCTATTTTTCCCACCAGACATAACTATTTTGTAAGTTCGAAAACTGGAGCCTGCAATTCTAGCTAATTATTTGACATTGTTTAGCTATTTAACAGTCGATATCTGGTGGGAAAAATATCTAAATTCTCACTGCTGATACATATGTATGTACATATGC
Organism: Lordiphosa magnipectinata; assembly: GCA_037044535.1. NCBI lineage: Eukaryota > Metazoa > Arthropoda > Insecta > Diptera > Drosophilidae > Lordiphosa > Lordiphosa magnipectinata. The sequence continues at coordinate 41,181 of JBAMBO010004578.1, forward strand.
CGAAAAAATCGACGTACATGTTTATGAATTCATGTGTATGTATTTATATGTAATATATGCTGTGATGTACTCGTGATATATATGTATGTAGTATTTGAAAGCCAATAAATGAATTGACAATCAATAAAGCATAATATTTTCTGTGTTATTTCAGATTGATATCCATCAAAGCCGATTGTGTTAGTCGTTTAGACCGGTCGAACTGAAGATCTATACACTAGCAAGGAAAGAAGTCCATAACCAGCACACGAGCGCCAATCTCACATCAATTATAGTCGACGTCTTACAGTCCTACAATGTATCTATGCGTCAGGTGTACACCTATACAGTTGACAACGGAGCCAACATGGTTCGTGTGGGCGATATAATGGAAAACATTTGCAAATCTGAACTGGATGATGCTGAGGGTGAATGCAGTTGCGACGCACTCAGTATGGTAGATATGGATTTACAGGATAATCAGATAACTAACTACGCTTAACTTAGTTGCCTTGGATTTCTTTAAAGAATTACATATTGATATGTCGAGAATTAGATTAGTTTGCAAAAAAACTACGAACTCCCACATGCCTTAATTTGTTGCTTGCAAGCAATTTAAAGAAACCAATTCTCGACAATCTAACAAGATGGAACTCTACATTTAAAATGTGCGAATGCCTACTCGATCTCAAAGATTTTTGCATTGAGCATTCGAGCGATATAAAATCGTTACATTTAAGCCAAGCAGAATTGCAAAAAGTAGATGCGGTTTTTTCAGTACTACGTCCACTGTATGACGCTTCCTTAAAACTTCAGAAATCTGATCTCCTGCCTAGCGACTTTTTTGTTATCTGGTCGATGTTGTCCGACAGAGTCTCAAAATCACCAGGCAGGTTTAATGCCATTTTGTTAAAAATTCTAGAAAGACGTTCCGAATTTGTCATAAAATATCCAGCAATACTAGCCTCTGTGTTTCTAGACCCTCGATTCCAAAGTCTATTAAGTGATTCGCAAAAGCAACACATTGGTAATATTTTTCATAGACTTCAAAGCTTAAACAGTGTTGAGGTTCCGAATTTGGCTTTGTCATTATCTATTTCAGAAGATGACAATGTAGAAAGTTATCTCCGCAATGTTAACGAACAGCAAAGTGTTTCAAAAAATAAAACGATTAATGACATAATTAGAGCCTTCGATGGTATTGAGAGAGAACCGTCTAAGTCCAACATTTTTAAGTTTTGGACATCTCATCAATGTAATCAGCTTAAAGCTGTTGCGCTAACTGTCTTATCAGTGCCATCCACTCAAGTCTCAGTTGAAAGGGCTTTTTCCACCTTAAAATTTATTTTGTCTGATCAAAGAAGTAGCAGAGACAGTCAACTACACGAAGACATACTACTCATAAATTTAAATTAAAGATTAATATTATACTTAAGTAAACAAAAATCAAAAAACTGAATATTTTTTTGTATATTAATAAAATGTATTGTTATTTTAAATATATTGGGTAAAACGTGTAACGAACCAAGGTTCGAACCAAAACCAAAGCCCGAAAACCTCGAACCTCAAATTTCCGAACCTTAACCGTTGGTAAATTTTGGTTCGAACCTGCAAACCGGAGGTTCCGAAAATTTTTTTGGGCTTGCAGCCCTGATTTGCAGACTCTCAAGCGATTTGTCCGTAAGCTAACACAAATTTTGGAACAAGTGCATAGGAAAATTGTAGAAGAAAAAGTTGTAGGTCCACCAAAGCAAGACGAACCAAAAACAGTTAGGAACTTATTGTTATTTAAAGGCGCTACACTAAGCGTAAAGAGACCAGAAAGGCAATATTTCTGTGTTAATAGAGGCTCTTGATGAAAGTTTAGGTGGGTTTATTGTAGCAGAGAGGACAAATAACCAGAGATGAAATCGCTCTCACTGTTAAGTTAACAGAAAACGAGAAGGCCAAGCTAACTTCGTCTGTGCCGAAGTTTTTATACCCTTGCAAAAGCTGTTGAAATGACAGAGTTTAAGAACGCTTAGATAAAAATCAAAAACTTTTGTAACTAAAATCCATTTTCAGTCAGATGAACATGTAATTTCGACAAATTTCGCGAACATTTTTGAAAACATATCAAACATATTAACAATCGCCAAGTTTAAGAACGATAAAATTGAAAACAAAAAAGTTTTTCTCACTAAGACTCATTTTCCGACCGATAAGTCCAATGGCAGCCTGAAGATATAGTCATCTGATTTCGACCAAGTTTTTCAAATTAGTTTGGAAGTGTTTAATATTTATAATCACCAACCTTAAGAACGATTTACTTGAAAACAAACCAATTTTTTTCACCAAGACCTATTTTCCGACCGATCGGTCCTATGGAAGCTATAAGATATAGTCATCCGATTTTGACCAAAGTTTGCAAATCTGTTTGAAAGCATATAATATTAATAAGGGACGAGTTAGAGGACGCTGACATTGAAAACAAAAAAGTTTTACTCAGTAAGACCCATCTTCAGACCGATCGGTCCTATGGCAGCTATAAGATATGGTCATCCGATTTTGACCAAAGTTTGCAAATCTGTTTGAAAATATATAATATTAATAATGACCGTGTTCGGGAACGCTAACACTAAGATCAAAAAAGTTTTTCTCACTAAGACCCACAGATATAGTCATCCGATCCGGTCAGGTTCCGACATATTAGCAGCGTGCAGTAAAAAGAAGACTTTGTGCAAAATTTCAGCTCGATAGCTTTAAAACTGAGAGACTAGTTTGCGTAGAAACTAGACGGACAGACAGACAGACGGACAGACAGACAGACAGACAGACGGACAGACAGACGGACGGACAAAGCTCAATCGACTCAGCTCGTCGACCTGATGAAGAATATATATAGTTTATGGGGTCGGAAATGAATATTTCTATGCGTTGCAAACTTCTGGGCAAAATTATAATACCCTTTGCAAGGGTATAAAAAACCATGAAAGCCATCGAGGCGTTGCAGTTTTCGGAGTCAGCAAAGACAAACAGCTGCGTGCTGTTTTGTTTTGGCTACAAATGCGATAGAGAAAAGGCACCAGCGAAAGGGTGGGCATGTATATCGCGCTCTATCATTTCGTTCTGTGTGTGTATCTCTTGTATATTTTTATGTGATATTGCCAAGACTGTTTGTATAGAAATTCGTATTGTTGTCATTGTTGCCAATCTTCACCAAAGTGACTTCATCATTTTATTGCCTAAGCGAATGGCAACCTGTTGCCAGTTGAATTGCACTTGTTATCGAGTTGGCATTTATTTTAATTTATCTAGGCGCGCACTTTGAAATAAAATTTGGGAAGCTTCCAATTTTGGTGAATTCACACACAAAGGAAATTGACTAAAAATTTTGTATGGAAATTATTTTTATCATTCGAAAGCATAGTTTGCGAAACATATGTTTTTTTCCCATTTTCGAAATTAATTCCCCAAGATAGGAAAATGAGGTGGAGGGTGAAAAATAAAAGTATAAATTATACAAACACATTATTTTATAAGAATTGAAATAAGGGAAAATTGTTGAAATGTTTTAAAAATTAATTAATTAATGAATCGCCGGAAAAGTTTGTATTGGAAAATTTTTTTCATCCGATTGGCTTAAAACTCGGCTTGTAAGCATAGTACGCGAAATAATTCGACACGGGTTTTCCCGATTTTGAAATATCCGCACACGAGGAAAATGGCCGGAAAATTCTGCACGCAAAAACCTATATTTCATCCCATTGACTTGAAACTTGGTTTGTAAGGATAGAATGCCAAACAGTTTGTAATTTCAGTTTCCGATGCTGGAAAATCAACCCCCAGGGTGTGAAAAACTCTATATGGAAATCACTATTTTTCATCCGTATGAGTTAATACACGGTAAGGACAGTAGGCCAAATAATTTGAATGTGATTTCCCGTGATTGGAAAATTCACGACAAATGGTGGGAAATGGGTTGCGGGTGTGGGTATGAAGATCGAGGTGAGAAAAAGGAGTTCTGGAAAGAGTTCAAGGCCAATTGTTAGCATAGCATATAATATCAATAATGGCCGAGTTTAAGGACGTTTTCATTGAAAACAATAAAGTTTTTCGCACTAAGACCCATTTTTCGACCGATGGTTCCTATGGCAACTATAAGATATAGTCATCCGATCCGGTCGGTTCCGACATATTAGCAGCGTCCAGTAAAAAGAAGACTTTGTGCAAAATTTCAGCTCGATAGCTTTAAAACTGAGAGACTAGTTTGCGTAGAAACAGACGGACAGACAGACAGACGGACAGACAGACGGACCGACAGGCAGACGGACAAAGCTCAATCGACTCAGGTCGTCGCCCTGATCAAGAATATATATAGTTTATGGGGTCCGAGATGCGTTGCAAACTTCTGGGCAATATTATAAATCCAGTATTGTTCGTTCCTACAGAACATTTCACATCGTGCACAACCCAATTCTACCGCCTCTTCTTTATCCTGGACCACGTCAGATAGCAGCTCCTCCTGATCCCCCTGGATCCCCTCAATATCCATAATGGGATAGGCATTTTTTTTTTATTTTCGTTTTAAGTACATCCTGAGGGTGAAGTGCTTATTGCAGATGTACAAATGCACTTTGCTCTGCATAGACGATTTGATATTGCAGTTTAGCTTCCACTGATCACGTTTCCGAGGATCAGTGGGAAAGCCATGTAAAATAGATGGAGGGGATGTACATAAACACCCAACCACACAGCACATTCTTTGCCATGATTCAAAACACGGCTGGTGTACAGGCTGTCCAGCATGACCCAAACTAATAGTTGGGATCGATACCGTACGGAGCCAACGCTCGCCTGCAGAGTGACATACATCAGTGAAATGGCGCTCACAGATTCGCGATTGGGCATTGACGCTATCCACGTCAAGTCGCAAATTTTCACACCATTCTTCCACCGAGTTTTCAGGAATTCGGAAACTTTTTATTTATTTTTATTAAAATTTTTTATTTAGAGTCGACAAACAAAGGCTGTCAACAAAAGTATAAATACGTTACAAAAAAATTTTATGAGCTAAGGAAGCCTATCAAAGAAAATCTAATAAAATTACAAAATAAACTAATAACGACTCCGACACGGTGCGGATATTTTATTTGCCCGTCCGGCCAGCTATGCCCCTATTCACAGCCGATTGTAGTCAGAGACGTTATTAGAGCTAACAAAAACTTTAATAATATAGAGATCGAGAAAAGGGAGAGAGAGAAAAAACCAAAACCTATAGTTATGTAGGAGCTAAGCAAAAAATAAGAAAATATAATAAATTAAACTAAAACAGAGATAGAGAGAAGACTATCTAAAAGAAAACTTTAAAAATAAAAAATGTATACATAAACCTTAAAATAAATAACCGGAAAATCTCTGACCCGGTGGGGGAAGATTTTTTAGCCAGTCCGGCAAGCTATGCCCCTACTCACAGCTGGGAGTGGTCAGAGATTTCCCCGGAGATAATTATAGAGAGACGTTTTTAGAGAGAAGAGAGAGAGTTCTGTTGAGAGCAGGTGATTGAGATCATTGTAATTCTTACATAAAACCCGAAATCGATTATGCTGGGCATAATCAGTTGTGCATCTAGACAAGATAAAAGGAAAATAGTTTCTAGTTGGCCTAGAAGGAAGACAGACAAATTAGCGGTGTTGACTATTTTCAGGTTTTCGGTCTGAAGCAAGGGACGAAAAAAAGCAAAATCACATTTTGGCTTGGCATGTGTATGTGTGTAGCCACTGAACGAAGTTTAGCGACAAGCTCGGTGCGCCAACTTCGCAACGTTGGTCTGCCGTCATAAGCGTAAGCAATTAACAAAAACAAAAACCAACGCACATGTGCGAGAGGAGAGAAACACAAGCAAAAAATAAAAACAAAGAAGCATGGGCAAAGACAACGCTCTGTGCGTTCGTGTCCGAAAACTGCCAGAGCCTCGATAGCCTCATGGTTTTTTTCGGACTAAATTTATCCGAATGGTTATGGTTATTTTGTCCTCTCTAATTGTAGGTAGGAAATTAACAAACATCAGGGGATTTTTTGATGAGCCAATACAATCAAAAAATATAGGTATTTTTTTAGTTAATAGTTAGAGAAATATCCATTAGCAGATCTAGAAGGTAAAGCAGTTGGGATGCCATATAAGAACGAGAGCGTAAGTTAAAGTCGGCTCTAACCGACTTCGATATACCCGTTACTCATGGAAACAAATGTTTAATAGCCTTCCTGTGTGCCTGAGGTGGGTCAGCCGAAAAGTATGCAAAGTATGCGAACTTGATGAAAATTCAGGGCTTATAGATGTTGCGAATGTAAATGTAAGTTTTAAATTTGAGATCGATATCTCAAAAATTGTGGGAGCTATTCAACAGTTTTTAATGTGGGGGCGTGGGTGGGCCTGCGAAAAATTTGAAATAAACTTGATCTGCGTGCAGACAATAGGAGTCTACATTTCAAAATTTGTTGCTGTGTTCATACAGACAGACGGACATGGCTAATTAAATAACCTTATGACCCTAGGCTTGAGGTTGAAGCCCAGTCCCAAAGGTTTGCTGTAACGGATGTTCCAAACGCCAATGACCCTCTGAAAGAAAAGGTAGTCTATCCTTCTGGAGCGTTCGTCACTGGAGAATTTCGATGATTGGGCTTAGAAGATCCGGAGTCTTTCGGATTCCTTCCACAACAGAGTAACCTTCCGTGGTTACTCAAAAATAAGGGCCAATTGAATATCCCTACAAAAACGGTGTAATGGAAGTTTACAACATTTATTAATTAAAGTAAATAATGTTGTGTCTCGCTTGAGACTTAAACTTAGACTAATTAGCAAATGCACAAGCTGTACAAGTAGAACCTCAGCAGAGGCTGCTGAAAGCTATGGAAAATTACTCCAAACGGGAGTTCTTCTGACGCTAGCTCTTGGTTTCTTATTCGCAATGAGACCTTGTTTACAATATTGGTATTAATAGTCAGCTAGAACTAGATTCTAATATGCTTAAAGCTTTAACATCTTACAAAAGCTTAATCAATAAATAACTAACAAAAATGTGGCATACTCGTGCGCTGAAAACATGATAATAAATATGTAACATATAATGGAAATACACTAGGAAACAAGGTGCAGTATATTGAAGGGTTGGGGGTGATTCTAGATGATTTTCGTGTGCTGAAGACAAATCTGTTTTCAGAAATGGTCCATCACGTCGAGAATTTCCGTAATTTGTGCTTAAAGTTGCAAAAGGTGCCTATTTTGACCCTTTTCAGACGCAGTTTTTTTTTGATATTATCATAAGTTACTATTTCTTAACTTCAAAATAAACTGTCCGGAGCAGAACGTTTAATTAAAAATTAATAATTTGTAAATGTAAATGCCATCGAGCCCACTGTTTGCTTTGCCAAATACATTTATGTTAAATCGATCAATGTGTTCAAAAGCTCGTATATGCCCAAAAGCTCGCTCTCGCATTATTTATCTGAGCGAGCTTTTCTAATGCATTTCTATGCTTAAAATGTGCCGGCAAGAGCAAACAAACTACTGCAGCTTCAGAGACCAGGCATTAAACATTTAAATAGAATTCGTTCCCTTTTTATTATTGTTAATAATAGCGTTAAAATTATTAGCGAAGGTGGACATCGGTTCTCCTCTAAACATTTGGTGACCCTCGAACGTGATCTGAAGTTGCAAGTCGGTTCGGTTAATAATTATTTTATATCGTTGAAATAATTTTGCTGCTGATCACAAGTTGGTGACAAGCACATAAACACACACACACAAACATTCGCATACGGAAACGGTTTCGCTTGCCCTTTCGTTTTGCTTTTCGCGCGGTTGCAACAACCACATATGTGCAATATATAAACGGATTAACTAGTGTGAGTTGGCTGGCTCTAGGTCCGAAAAAGTTGCGTTTGTTCACAACTTGTAAACAACTTATGCATTGTACCTAGAGCCAGCCAACTCACACTAATTAAACATTAGAAAGGTCGCCAAATAAATTACAAATCTATATAAGAGACGGCCCGCTCTCTTTTTTGTAAATGAAACTAACAAAAGTTTCAAGAAACAGCGCAAAAAACGCTTTTTTGAATGCTTCGCATTTCAAATTTAACGAGCACTTCTAAGTTCGCTCAAAAGCTCAAGCTTTGGCACTTAAAAAGTTCAGCCCTAAGCTTAAGCATTACCACCAGAAAGATGAAAGCACTCATTGCTTGTCTATTTTTGCTTTCATTGCTTTTAGCAGTTCCCAACTGATCTAAGCAATGATTGTATGGAGAGGCAGTTGGCAATCATGCTTTCTTCAGCTAAAAGCCTACTGAAGAGTCGTTAGGGATAACGATGATACAGTTCTGTATAGGCAACTAGCTCTTTTTGGTGGTACAATGCATAAGTTGTGAACAAACGCAACTTTTTCGGACCTAGAGCCAGCCAACTCACACTAATTAAACATTAGAAAGGTCGCCAAATAAATTATAGACGGATTAACTGCACACAAAAACCGCTGATCTAACCAAGCATGATCTGTGGCTTGGCGCGCGCATATTCAGGGTGATTTTTTGTGTTCTAAAATAAATATATCTTTGCCATCCAGTGCAGTGGCGTATACGCACAAGCACATACATACCATACCATATTTATAGCAAAATAAAACCCGCATTTGACTTAACACTCGCGCAAAGAGCAGGGTAACTTATTTTGTTGGCCCACAAGTGCATTTCAGTGAAATACTTTTTTTTCTCGTCTTTGCTGTGATAAAAACCCAACATGGCTGACACCTAAGAGTTTTTCAGTGCTACAGCGGACTCCGTTAAGCGACAATTAAACGCGCTAAATGACTTCCACGACGCGGAAGCAGTGGCAAGTTTTGATGAGCCAGAACTTGTGGTGCGCATTGAATTTCTGGAAAATTTAAAATCAGATTTCGATGCTGCGCAGACAAGTCTGGAGAAGATGAACCTTAAGGAGCTAACCTCGGATTCGCGCTCCAACTTTGATAAGTTGTACATTGAGGTTAAGTCGAAATTGGTTCGCGAACTTGGAGTTTCGCGTGGTGCAAGCAGTGCAAACTCCACCACAGTTCGGTATTCCTCTGGAAGCTGCGAGCATAGCTTTTCAATGCGAAAATCCAGGTTGCCTGAGCTGCACATTCCCAAATTCAGCGGGGCGTATATGGATTGGCCGGATTTTTACGCCATTTTCTCTACTGTTGTAGAAAAAGATGCTGACATGCCTAATATTGAAAAATTCCAGCATCTTCGGGGCAGTTTGGATGTAGCCGCCTTGGAAACGATTCGATCTTTGGAGCCATCAGAGGACAACTTTGCTAAGGCTTTGAATTTATTGAAAAATCGATTCGATAATAAATTACTCACACGGGCACACGTTAAGGCGATTTTCGGGCTAAAAGAAGATGAGAAGGGCTCTGCTGTCAGCTTGCGTCATCTTAGCGATAAAATGAATTCACATCTTCGCGCAATGAATTCACTGGCTAAAACGCAGCAGATATTGGATGGACTCCTGATTCACATCGCGGGACAAAAACTGGATGAGAAGACCAAACTGCGATGGGAAGAGAGCTTGTCCACTACCGAGTTGACAACCTGGATTTCGATGGCTTCATTCTTGGAGAAGAGATGCGGGATTATGGGAAATGTGGAAAATGCTAGGGTAACCCAAATACCAAGCCACCAGGTGGGAAAAGCATCGTACAAGACTAACAAAAGTACTCTTATTGCATCATCATCTAACACAAGTTCATCTATCATTAGCTCATTATGCATTTTTTGCGATTCAGCAGACCATTACATTTCGAAATGCCCTGGTTTTCTTAATCTGTCTCCAAATTTGCGATATAAAGAAGCTAAGAAAATGTATCTTTGTTTAAATTACTTGCGCAAAGGACATAGTCTTCAGCAATGCATGTCAGGTCTTTGTAGACAGTGCCAATCAAAGCATCATTCTCTTTTGCACATGCCTTCGAATCCTACTACGAACGCTTCTTTATCGAATACTTCTCAAAACAATCATCATCAAGCATCGGTCTCGCTCATATCCAATTCTCTGTCAAGCTCTCAACTTAAAGCCTCGAATATCATGCCTGAAGATTACGTGCTGCTTGCAACGGCTCTTGTCTTGATCCAACATAGCAATGGAGCCATGATTCCATGCCGTGCTGTACTCGATTCGGGATCTCAGCTCAATTTTCTCACTTCTCGTCTCGCAAATCAACTTCAGCTCAAAACTAGACATTCGCATATATCGATTTCTGGTATTGGAGAGTCTTCTCTAGATTCTGATAAGTCAGTTGATATTTTCGTGCAGTCACAGGATGCAAGCTATGGTGCTTCATTCGCAGCTGTAGTGACGCGGACTATCACTGATTATCAGCCGCAATACGATTTGAATGCTGATGGTTGGGAAATCCCTAACAACATCGTTCTTGCTGACCCTAAATTCTACAAGTCCCAACGTATACATCTGCTTATCGGGTCCGGTTTATTTTTCGACTTAATCTGCATTGGGAAAACTCGTTTAGAGGGCAGCACATTAATCCTGCAGGAAACAAAGCTCGGTTGGACAGTTTCTGGAAGTCTTGCTCATTCAAAGTCAAGTAATTCGTCGTTGGTCGCGCTCGTCAAAACTCCAACACAATCAGAAGCGGGCATTTCATTAACAGAAATCGTTAAGCTCTTTTTCTCGTCTCAACAATGGCCAATACTCAGTGAAGCTTCCATTTAAAAGTGATCCCAACTCACTCGGAGATTCGTACAGTCGCGCTCTTCGCAGATTTAAGAGTTTAGAGGCCAAATTTGCTAAGAATCCTGCTGTGAAATCGCAATACGCAGCTTTTATTCACGAATGTCTCGGCTTACGAAACATGTCTTTGGCATCGGTTCAGGATACAGCGCCTAAGTTTTACTTGCCATATCATTGCGTCCACAAACTTGATAGCACTACCACAGCCCTTCGTGTCGTATTCAATGGATCTGCGAAAACTACTTCAGGCTATTCATTAAATGATTTCCTGTTGGCTGGACCAACAATTCAACCCAAAATCTTCACAACCTTGCTTCGATTCCGGATCTTTAGGATTGCATTGTGTGGGGACATCTGTAAGATGTACCGCTGCGTAAGAGTTTGTCATCCCGATGAATACTTACAATGTATTCTCTGGCGTGATAGCCCATCTGATGCGATCGTAGCCTACAAACTGGACACGGTGACGTTTTGGCAATTCGTGCTATGCATCAGTTGGCAATTGATGAGGAACCTTCATATCCCCTAGGATCCAAAATTGTTCTCAGAGATTTTTAAGTGGACGATTTAATGTCTGGTGGAGACACAGTTGAAAAAGTCGTGGAGATTAAGCGCCAAGTGAAGGAATTACTCAAACGTGGACACTTTCCCATTTGAAAATGGTGCTCGAATGAGCCAACAGCTCTTGCGGATGAGCCTGAGGTCGGCAAGGAGAAGTTGTTAAAGTTTCACGATGGAACGGATACTGCCAAGGCTTTGGGCCTGGTATGGGATCCTCGTTCTGACAACTTGCTGCTTAATTTTTCAAAAATTGCACACGACGGACCTGTCACAAAGCGCACCGTTCTATCCACTGTTGCCAGAACTTATGATCCGCTCGGATTAATTTCGCCTATCGTCACAAAAGCCAAAATATTTATACAATCCTTATGGAAGGAGAAACTTAATTGGGATAAAAGACTACCGCATGAAGGATTTCTGGTTTGGCAAGATCTCGTCTCGCAGCTTTCGATTGTCAGCACTTTCAAATTTCCTCGATTTGTCATGCTTCCTCATACCTCGATACAAATACCTGCATTTTGTGATGCAAGTATGTTGGCATATGGCGCTTGCGTATATCTTCGATCGGAGGCTCAAGAATTGGTGTCGATGCAGCTTTTATGTTCGAAGTCTAGAGTGGCGCCATTAAAGTCACTAACTATCCCGAAATTGGAATTGTCTGCAGCATTGATTTTATCTGAATTAGTGTCGCACATCGCCCAGAACGTATCATTCCCTTGCGAATTTCATTGTTGGTCGGATTCGACAATCGCACTTTCATGGATTCGTGAATCACCTTCGGAGTTTAATGTTTTCGTATCCAATCGAGTGGCACAGATTCGGGAGATGACCAAAGGAATGGTATGGCATCATGTACCAACGCTGATGAATCCGGCTGACATTCTGTCTCGAGGCTGCACACCAAAAGAGATACTTGATCACAGTCTGTGGCATCATGGACCACAGTTTCTGAAATCGGCCTGTTCAGAATGGCCAGCAAATGTAGACACCAAAGCAAATCTGACGTCGTCGTAAAGTCTTGCTAGCTCTTTCTAAACACGACATATCTGTTGACTGCAAATATCCAAATTCTTTTGCCACACTACAACGAATATTTGCTTATATCTTCAGGTTGTGGCTACTTCACCTGAAGGATACTGCAAGGCCCCAAGGGTGATCTGACAGTCGAGGATCTTCGCATGGGCACACACCTTCTGCTCAAGAACATTCAACAAGTCCACTTTGCGGCTGACTACGCAATGCTCTCTGAGAAGAAGGCTCTATCATCGAAAAGCAGCATTGTCTCCCTGAATCCATTTATCGATGCACATGGATTGATTCGAGTTGTTGGTCGCCTTCATAACTCGCAGTTGGATTACGATGCCAGGCACCCTATTTTATTGCCGAAGGGGTACCAAGTTACCAACGCGATCATCACTCATTATCACCAAAAATTCCTCCATGCTGGACCTCAAAGCCTGCTCGCATCAGTGCGCCAAGCATACTGGCCAATTTGTGGCCTCAAATCGGTGGCGAGCGTCATCAACAAATGCCTGAGATGTTTTCGTCTGAAACCTCGATATGCGGAGCATATTATGGACAGACTGCCTGCGGATCGTGGGAGACCAAATCCAGCCTTTCACACAACTGGAATCGACTTCTGTGGTCCTTTTTACCTTAAGGCTGAGACGCGGAACAAGGCACCCATAAAATGCTATATAGCAATTTTTGTTTGCTTCAGTACCAAAGCAACACATCTAGAAGTCGTTCAGGATCTTTCGACGGCATCCTCGCATTGCTTCGCTTAGGCGGTTCATCAGCATCCGAGGAAAACCTCGCAACATCTGGACGGATAATTCAACGATCTTCGTGGGTGCCAAAAACGAGTTAGCAGAGTTGAAGGATTTATTTTTGAGCGATCCACATAGTAATGCCGCCCGTGACACCTGTCTTTCCCATGGCATTGATTGGAATTTTATACCGGCTCGTTCCCCACATTTTAGTGGACTTTGGGAGGCAACAGTTAAGTCTGCTAAATTCCACTTTTTTCGCGTCGTTGGCTCTTCAATTCTAACTATAGATGAACTCCGGACTTTGGTGTACGAAATCTCGGCCGTACTTGATTCTCGCCCTCTTTATGCCATTTCAGAAAGCCCAGATGACTCGAAGATTCTCACTCCTGCTCATTTTCTCATCGGCTCAAGCTTCACCACAATCGATGAGCCAGACGTCACACATCTGAGGGAGAATCATTTGAGTCGATGGCAGCGCGTTTACCAGATGCGGCAAATCTTTTGGAAGAAGTGGAGCACCAGCTACCTGTCGCTGCTGCAAGAGCGATCCAAGTGGCGAACACAACAACCAACTCTACACGAAGGTGCCATGGTCTTGCTGCAGGATGACAACCTTCCGTCTCTAAAGTGGCGACTTGGTCGGGTTGAGTCAACCGTACCAGGCGAGGATGGCGTTCCCAGAGTGGCCATTGTCCGTACTGGATCTGGACTGGCCAAAAGAGCAATTGCGAAGCTAGCTGTTCTGCCCGTTTTAACCACTTCGGTTGAAAGTGAAGCTCTTCCAACGGGGGGAGCATGTCCGGAGCAGAACGTTTAATTCAAAATTAATAATTTGTAAATGTAAATGCTATCGAGTCCACTGTTTGATGACGACGTGAAATTAATTACTAATGAAGACTTTGCTAACAGAAAATATCCTGACCATCATGTAGTTTCTTATCTAGAATCAAAATCTCCTTTTGAGAAAGTGGGTGTGCTGATGGTAACGTAAATTCCGCTAGATAGCATGCACTTAGTAGAGCTAGGAGTAATGCGAAAGATTTTATTAAGGATAAATTCCAAAAAAATAAATGTAAAAGTGCCAAAACCAAATAAAAGCCATATGTCTGAAATTTTAATATCATTGCGACATGCCTAGGGAGTTTGCACGCAAACCAAGAACGTTACAAGAAATTTCACACTGGAAATCCACTAAATTCAGTCAATTTTTATTTTACACAGGAATTATTGTTCTAAAAAACAACATTATTGATGATCAGAATTACGAGTTTTTGTTGCTGCACTGTTCATACAGACTGCTCTGCTGCCCACACACACGTGAGAAAAATCTCGAAAACTCTCAACAAATGTTGAATCTTTTTATTCACAATTTTCCTGCTGTGTTTGGGGAAAACAGTGTGTCTTACAACGTTCATAGTTTGTTGCACGTAAAGGAGACAGTCGAGCAAATTGGAGACCCCATTAGAGGATCCTGTTACGCTTTCGAGAATTATTTGCAGACTCTCAAGCGAATTGTCCGTAAGCCAAATTTTGGAACAAGTGCATAGGAAAATTGTAGAAGAAAAAGTTGTAGGTCGACCAAAGCAAGACGAACCAAAAATAGTTAGGAACTTATTGTTATTTAAAGGCGCTACACTAAGCGTAAAGAGACCAGAAAGGCAATATTTCTGTGTTTAGGTCTGTTTATTGTAGGTAGGAAATTTACAAACATCATGGGATTTTATGATGAGCCAATTCAATCAAAAAATATAGGTATTTTTTTAGTTAATGTTACAACTGGCTAACTCAAGGTCTTTTTTGGTTGATTATAAGCCTTTTTATAACCAACACAAATCAACAGATAATAAAACAACATTTTGGAATAGCAATTGGGTATGTCCGTACAACGATCGCTGTTTCGAGAATAACCAAATTCTCTCATCAGCGGACTTGTTTTGCTGTTCACACTTCAAACAAACATCCAGTTAGTACTTAAACTCTCAAGGGGGCGAATAAAGACATAGGAATTACACTATTATAAATTCGCAGCCCGAATTTCGGCAATTGTTTTTTGTTTGAAGGTGTTTGTTTACCAATTTGCTGTAATTAATTCTGTTGCTTATGGCTGCTGCTAGGTGGTTGGGCTATCCGTCCAATGATCCTCCTTAGCAGGGCCACGAGTTTTTTTTTGTAAATACACAAGGTATTTTTTGTTTGTTTTATAATAGGGAAACCGTTTTTTGGTTTTTATTACAAACATTATGGCGTGCTGACCATTATTTATATGTATGTGGGGTTTGGTGACCTGTTTTTGATTTTAGTTAATAGTTAGAGAAATATCCATTAGCAGATCTAGAAGGTAAAGCAGTTGGGATGCCATATAAGAACGAGAGCGTAAGTTAAAGTCGGCTCTAACCGACTTCGATATACCCGTTACTCATGGAAACAAATGTTTAATAGCCTTCCTGTGTGCCTGAGGTGGGTCAGCCGAAAAGTATGCAACATTTTTTTAACTCGGATGTTTATCATCCGATCTTGATGAAAATTCAGGGCTTATAGATGTTGCGAATATAAATGTAAGTTTTAAATTTGGTGGGCGTGCGAAAAATTTGAAATAAACTTGATCTGCGTGCAGACAATAGGAGTCTACATTTCAAAATTGGTTGCTCTAGCTCTTCTAGTCTCTGAGATCTAGGTGTTCATACAGACAGAGGGACAGACGGACAGACGGACATGGCTAATGAAATAACCTTATGACCCTAGGCTTGAGGTTGAAGCCCAGTCCCAAAGGTTTGCTGTAACGAATGTTCCAAACGCCAATGACCCTCTAAAAGAAAAGGTAGTCGATCCTTCTGGAGCGTTCGTCACTGGAGGATTTCGATGATTGGGCTTAGAAGATCCGGAGTCTTTCGAATTCCTTACACACCAGAGTAACCTTTCCGTGTTTAATAAAAATAAGGGTCATTTGAATATCCCAACAAAAATGGTGCAATGGAAGTTTACAACTTTTATTAATTAAAGTTAATAATGTTGTGTCTCGCTTGAGACTTAAACTTAGACTAATTAGCAAATGCACAAGCTGTACAAGTAGAACCTCAGCAGAGGCTGCTGAAAGCAATGGAAAATTACTCCAAACGGGAGTTCTTCTGACGCTAGCTCTTGGTTTCTTATGCGCAACGGGACCTTGTTTACAATATTGGTATTAATAGTCAGCTAGAACTAGATTCTGATATGCTTAAAGCTTAAACATCTTACAAAAGCTTCATCAATAAATAACTAACAAAAATGTGGCATACTCATGCGCTGAAAACATGATAATAAAATATGTAACATATAATGGAGCTGATAAGAATATGTCACTGGCTATATCGACTCGGCTGTTGATGCTGATCAAGAATATATATTCTTTATATGGTCGGAAATGATTCTTTCTGCCTGTTACATACATTTGCACGACTTTAGTATACCCTTCTACTCTACGAGTAACGGGTATAATGATTTATTATTGGTACCCCTTTTACATTTTTACGAATAGGAAATTGTTTTATTGCTAGCTTTATTTATCGTGACTTGGAGTTGAATGGAGGTGTTTAGTCCGTAGGCGTACTTAACGCTTATATTAAGTATGAATCGGGCATGTTAATGGCGTCGGCGCAATTGACATCTTTAGAAGATTCACCTACCGTGGTTCGAGAACCAAAAAAAAAAAGTACGCTCCAAGTCATAGATTTAAATAAAAGGCATTTCATGTCAACTTGGTTATAGCATTTGCTAAGTTGACGTGAATCTCATTAACAAATAAACAGGAACAATAATGGCACCCCCTCGCAAAATACAACGCGTGTCACGCGTTCGATGTACAAGGTAAATATTTAATAACAATAAATGCAACTTTGAAGACTAATTTTTTCTCGATTTAGCACTTGAGCAATCCAAGAAGAATGTGGACGTATCCCTCCAGTCTTTACTAGACTAAAAAATAGAAGAAGTCAAAGGTAACTAGAAATTTTCTTATTATATGGAAACAAAGAACCCATCCTAACTAATTTACATTTTCAGAAACCATGCGCCTGGAAGCCCAAGCAGTTATTGGTAACTATGAGTCTTAATTGGCAGAAAATAACTTAGAGTAAATAGATAAGAGAATGAAAACCCATTAAGATTAAGATTTTAAAGTTTTTTTTATTTATCATTTTAAAACAAACGCTTGAATGTTGAATTTTTATTGAAAACAACTAATTGGTAACACACATTTCCTTTCAGTTCTTTTAGCCATGAAAAGCATGATCAAACTCAAAGGTGAGTTTGACGACTGATTTCATGGGTGATTGTAGCTCAATTTCATGAGTGATTTCATAGTTGATTTTTTCAAGAATTCATGGGTGTTTTCATAGGTGACTTTAGTTCGAATTCATGAGTGAATTCATTTAAATCACCCATGAAATCAGCCTTGAATTCGGTTCTGCATTTCATGGGTAAAAGAAGCGAACGTCATGAAGTCCTAGGCCACGCCTGTGTTAAATTCATGGCTGAAACTCATATAAGGAATGCCATGAATTCAGTACCAGCCCTTCCATTTCAGGGCTGAATTCAGTACTGATTCAGGCCTGAGCGGTACTGAAGGGAAAGTGCGCCAACAAGAATTTTTTTTTAAAGCGGTCCAATTTATTGTTATTTCGCAGTTTTTTTGAGTGCCCTTAAAGCCTAATGAGCTGGGCGCGTTTTATAAGATCGTTAACCAAAAATCACAATTATACATTCATAATCAGAGACCGTATTTAATAATTATGAGTTTCAAAATACTGAAGCCCAAAAAAGCCTTCAAGAAGAGTGGGAAAATACACATATATGTTATTTTTTAGCGGTAAATTCGAAAACAGGATTAACTTTTATTTTTAGTTTTTATTTTAAAAATTGACAAGTAATTATTATTTTCAATTTATATAATAAAAATCAAAAATACTTATTATATTTCAATTTTTATATAAAAACTAATTTGCAGTTTTGCACAAAAGTTTTTTGTTAATTTTATAAACAATTTCAAAAATCGGCTAAAACTAAAAAATGGGAAAAAGGGGGGAATGCCATTTATATATCAACTGAAAGGTAGTATTGCGACGATCATATATATAGGTCGATAAATGATCAGGCTCCTTCAGTTCAAAAGACATTTGAGTTCAATTTGTATTTTCAATTTATATTATAAAAATTGACGAGTAATAATTATTTTTTAATTTTTAAAATAAAAATTGAAAATAACACTTATGTCTTAATATTTATATAAAAATTGTAATATAATAATTATTTTTTATTTTTATTATATAAATTGAAAATAATAATTTAAAAAAATTTTTTTTAAAAATTAAACAAATAATTTTTAATTCTTAATTTTTTTAACAAAAAAAAAAAATTATAGTCGCTACGGTCCCTGTTCATAATCATAACCAGTGTTTGAAAGTACCTAGGTACAAATACCTTTTACCTTACCTCGGCATTTTTAAATTCGAGTACCTTTTACCTTATCTAGTTCTTAATTTTCATTTACTTTTCGTACGTGATTTTTTTCGCACTGATTACATTATAGCCAAGATGCTGCCGCCGTGCCCTGTTTAAAAGAAAAGTTTCAGGAACCTGTTTGTGACTTTCGCTGGACGACAAAAACAATACGATCCATGCTAGATAAGAGGAAGGCGGACTATTAGCCTTGCTCCCATTTTCACTTTCGCAAACATTTTCGGATTATTAGACCAATTTTGTACTGATTACCGGTTTTGAATCGAGAAATTTTTATTTAAGTGAAAATGAGACCACGGCTGTAAAAAAAGATCGCCGATATTTCTTAAAATTCTCTTTTTTTTTGTACGACTGCCGATATCTGTAGTTGCAATTACAAAAGTAACTTTGGTGTAACCGGAAACAATATAGATAGCAATCTACATTCTCATTCTCTCGTGCTCCCATATAAGCGTGTGCGATTTTCCCACATGAAATACTTTACTATATTAGCTTAAGTTCATAGTAAATACGAACTTAGAAATACCAAAATATGTCGAACAGTTACAGCTAATGCATGCAATGCAACTTCTGTAAAGCATTTAAAGTGTACAGTTTAAAAGAAACAAACGTGAATCCTGAGTTTTTAGAAGATTCTGATTTAAAGGTAATAGAGCGCGATAGTTCAGCTGCTCTTAAAAAAGAGTCTGATTTAAACATTATAGAGCTGAATGGTTCAGCTCATGCTGAGATTATTTTGCTAAGGCACTTTGGTTCGCATCACACACTTTCAACTTAGTTGTCACGAAAGATGCTGAATAGGCTATACTAATCACATTTAAGTGGTTCCTTTTTGCATTGCTATTATCAGATCCACAGTAGCAGCAGATGAAGTTAAGAAAACTTCTAAGCCTAAATAAATAGCTTCTTGCGCCACAAGAATTGAATAAAATTAATGACATTTTCACTAAGGCTATTGATCTTTTGCAGGGCAAAAGATTTTGTTGTCATTTAAGATTTTTGCTGCCTACTTTATTTCAAGTAATACATAAACTTCAATGCTTGAATATTTTGAAATATTGTGATCCACTTGAAGATGCTCTTAAAAAAATTAGTTTTAAAACGATTTTGTATTATTGAAAACTTGACTGCAAGGAGACGAAGACTTTGGTTTTGTCCACTATCGAAAATTTAAATTGATGTGAATTCCATATTAAAACAAATTAATTGTAAACAGTTTTAAAGATTGTCTTGGTGAAGAAATTCTGCAAAATTTTGAACCTGTTGTCAATGAGAGTTCAAATACAATTGATTCTGAAGACTTTTACGATACCAGTAATGGAAGGTTGGATGAAACTGAGAATTGTTATGAAAATTCTAATATTCAATCTTAACTTTTCTTGCATCGGCAAGATATATCGATATATCGATAAGCAATTTATTTGAATCTATGATTAGTATAAAAATATTTGTAATGTTTTTTTATAATTTTGTCTAGCTCTGTCCCTATAGATAGAATTTTTAGCTGTGGAGGCCAAATACTCACACCAAAAAGCGAGATGGTATTTAAATGAATAAACCATGTTTTTAAATTTAAAAGTACCTAGGTACTCGAAATTCCGGATACCTTTTAACTTACCTATTTATATTTTTTGACATTTACCTTGTACCTTATCTAGGTAAGAAGATTGAGTATCTTTCCAATCACTGATCATAACTACTAACATACATGGTGCAGTGTAAACTTAATCACTTTTGCAATTGTAAGCTGCACCATGTATAAATCACTCACAAGCCCGTCAAACTTCTCAAAATAAAAAAGAAAATAGTTATTTTTGATTAATTTTTTTAACAAACAAATACTAAAGTTTAAATTGATGTTCAATAAATATGGGCAAACCCCAATCCAAGGCGACTGGCAACACAGACAATGTCGTAAACGAAATCGAAATTGTGGATCATACAGCACACCTAGACTGCATCTACTTTCGCTTGTTGATTCTTGTTGTACTGGTTGCTGCCAATACAGCATTAAAAATTTACCTGATTCTTAAAAATCAGTAAAAAAGATATATTTGAGCCGAGGCAATGACCTCGACAAAATTTTATTAATTCATTTATACCAATCAATAATTTTTGTCCCAAGTATCCATAAAACATGGAGAAGCAAGATAAAGAACATGCTGATTTCGAAAAAGCTGTTCCTACAAATCAAACAACGCTTCAAGAAGCGTGTGCCTCCGTCCCGTAACCAATAACTATTGCCGAGTACCAAGCTCGACAAATAGAGAAAAATGCAAAAAGGGCTAGGGAACAAGAAGAGTTATTCGTCCGTGCTCTACAAACCTCTAACAACACAAAAGCAACCCCAAAAGCAATTGTCGGTGTTCCTGATACCTCTTTTGGTTGCTTTCAAATGTTGCGAGTTTTGTAGCGACATTTGGTTTATGTCAGGGCTGCAAGCCCAAAAATTTTTTCGGAACCTCCGTTTTGCCGGTTCGAACCAAAATTTAACAACGGTTAAGGTTCGGAAATTTGAGGCTCGAGGTTTTTGGGCGTTGGTTTTGGTTCGAACCTTGGTTCGTTGCACGTTTTTCCCAATATATTTAAAATAACAATACAATAGGTATAAACTTGACGCCTAGATACATTTTACATTTATATACATTTTTTCCGCATTTACACGGTGAAGCAAACTGCATGAAGTTCTTCATTAAGTTTTTGTGTGTAGGGAAGAGGTGTAGGGGGGCAGTCGAAGCAGGCAAAGCCTCATGGCAAGCTAACAATGAAGTTTTTCGATATGTACATATATCTATAAGATGAAAAATTTGTGCCAGTTTTCTCTGATTTAGTGTCAGTTTATGTTCTGTACCAAAGTTACAAAGAATATTTGTGCAAATATATATAACCGCCAGAACAATGCATCTCTGGCTCTATAAAGTGTATACATATATTCACTTTCGCATGTGCAAAGTATATCATACAGGTCTGTTCCCATATCCGAGTGGATTTAAAAAGTAAAACGATTGGAATTCCGAACCGTTTTCATTATGATGTTTCCGAATGAAATAGAAATGGATTTTCTTTTCGAATGAATGTTCGAACCGTTTTCGAATTTTAATTCAGCTGAACAATTTCGATCAACCCTGCGCATGCGCTAATGCGGAATTGCGAACGACTCGATTTCATTTCGATCGTTTTGGCTTTCGTCTACAATTGCAATGCTATTTCTGAGGTAAAACTTTGAAAAAATTTATTTCAAATCAAGTTGTATGCTCAATATATCTATGGATACTTCAAAAACTTCACAATATTTGACTTGTAAAAGTAAAAATATTTGATAGACGAAATGTTAGTAATTGTTGACATGAAAATTGTCAATTACTTTTCATTCCACTGACTCAAAGGCAAGACTTTTGAAACCGAATAACTTGATCGTTTTTCGGAAACGGGAACCGCTACCAATTCCGATTCCGCCTTATCTGATCGAAATCGAAAACGGGAACAGTCTGGCTTGACCGACTTTCCGTATTGTTATATTTCTAATTGTCGACTCTGCTGTTACGTACATATTATATTTGGGTACCCAAATAAATTTTAATGTGTATAATCTTTTTTTTTTGAGCCGAACCAAAAGCTTGGGTTCGGAACGGGTTCGGGTTCATCTATTTTCGTCCTCGTGGTTCGGTCCAGGGTTTGGTTCACAGTAAAAAAAATAGCCGGAACTCCGGGTTTGCAGCCCTGGTTTATGTTTTGGTAATAAACAGATTTGAGGCAAATATAATAATGAGGAACAAAGCTTGAATGCTTAACTGATCAAATTGCATAAATATTATTAAAGATTTGATGGGTTTGAAGTAATAAAAATTAATTTTAAAATATTGTCCACCAAAACAATGCAAAAGTCAGAGGGCAGCAGAAAGCAACAATAAGCAAACCTGCCAACTTATGCCAAATGTGACAATATCACTTTCGGAATTTTAATTTCCCTTTACAAATTAAAAGTTTGCTCGCTTAAATGAAGTATAAATTTAACAAGACTATGTGGATAAATTAACAGAATTAACAAAATCTGATTTAGGCCCAATTTTTCAATGTCCAGTTAGTCAAACTTACCGGTTAGCCGAATTTGCGTGCCTCATGCTGTCTTTGGCGAGAACCGGGCGGCAAAGTTAACCGCTGCGTCATGATGAGGTCAAATTTTAACCTGCCGGCAAGTTGCGATAGAACCTTCGATATTTTTATCAATAGACAAACAGCAGTGTCCAACACTTGTTTTGTTTACTTTATTAATTGCCAAAACAAAATGTTTATAATTGAATAAATAAATGAATTTTTTACATCCACGCTATAGAAATGGAACTGGAGGAGCCAGAGCAACGCATAAATAATGCAAGAGAGTACAAGGAGAGGCCTAATTATTTTAATGAGCTGGATGATGCCAAATTTGTTGAAAGATTCAGGTTGACAAAATCAACATGTAAAATACTTCTTGTTGGGATTAGAAATCAAGAGTCTTCTCAAAGTAACAGGTAAAACCTTAACTTCTGTTGCCATTCAAATTTTCATGTCTCGGATTGTTAACAGGAATCATGCATTGTTGTCAGAGACCAAACTTTTGGTGACGCTGCGTTTTTATGCAAGTAGCAGCTTCCTCATAACTGCAGGTGACTTCTGTGGTGTCAGCGTCCCGTAGGCAAGTCGTGCAGTTAAAGAAGGGTTACACGCTATTGCAATGGATGTGGAAAGAATGCAGGAAACAGCCAATGGCTTCTTTCAGATAGCAAAGTCTCCAAAGGTTCTTGGGGCAATCGACTGCACCCATATCCGAATTCAATCACTTGGTGGTGAAAGTGCCGAAATATTTCGCAACCGAAAGGGGTACTTTTCATTTAACGTTCAAGCAATGTGCGATTCTAAGCTGATGCTTACAAATGTGGTTGCAAGGTGGCCAGGATCTTCACACGATACCACCGTGTTTAATAATAGCCGCTTGAAATTTAGGCTGGACAGTGGTGAATTCCAAATCTACTACATTTTATGAGATGGTGGGTATACGACATCTGATTATATGATGACACCACTACAGAATCCTACAACGGAAGCAGAGAAACTCTACAATGAATCCCAAATCCGAACGAGAAACGTGATTGAGCGCTGTTTTGGCGTTTAGAAAAGGCGATTTCCAGTGCTGTCAATGGGGATGCGAATATCTCGATTTACGGCAATGGATGTGATTGATGCCTGTGGGGTTTTGCACAACATTGCCATTCTTCAAATCGATCCTCTACCTTCGGAAAACGAAATAGTTGACTCATTTGAAGACGCTGATTATGTAGATGAAGCCAGAAGTTGTGACAGAAATGAAATCACTGGAAGAGCCAGGCAAATTTTGATTGCTAATTATTTCTCAACGTGAATCTAGAGTTCCTCATAGACAACAATGATTATTTATTTATTTCTATTTATATTCATTTATTTCAGACTTTGAATTCCATTATTTCAGTCTTTTTTTAAAGCGTGGCTAATTATGTATAACAAAAAAACATTAAATGTATTTAAAAACTAAATAAATTATTTTTTGTTTTTTTCGGAAAGCTCAATTCGACGGAGCTCACTTTTAAGGCGGATGCCTTCCATTTCCAGCTGCATCTTCTCCATGTTCGCCTTATGGATTTCTGCAGCTCTCAAGGTCTCCTCCTTGTGCCTTTCAGCAGTGCGAACGTTTTCGTCGCGATACAGATCTTGCTGAAGCTTTAACAAAAAACAATTTTCTTCCTCCAATAAAGACGAGCTTTCAGACACCGTTTGACGTCCGGAACTGTCAGCTGGTGCTTCCAAACCTATAAATTGGCCATCCGTATCAGAAGCAAAATCCTGCAAATAATTAAATGTATTAAAGTATAGCTCCCTTTTTTCACCCTTTCATCACACTCTGAGGTAGTTCGACATGCTGTCATTATTGTTACCTTAAATAAAAAAGTTTAATTAGAAAATTAAGCAAACTTCAGTGTATGCGTATACTTACCATCAGAAACAGACACTGACTTGTTGATATGTGCTAAAATGTAGGGAGTCTTATCAATATTGGTAACGCTTACTTATCATAAATAAAAACGTACCATCATCGTCAACCTCATTTCCCACTCCAGTCGCTGAAATTTGGATCATCCCACCAATTTTTGGGAAATGGACGAGACTCCAGCGGTGCTGGGAAGGCCGCCACCAGTGCGATAAGTCTCTCGCTTCTCAGCTGCGAATTCTTTACGCGACCGTTTTTTTAAGTTATCGTACTTCTCCCGTAAGGGTTTCCAAGGGCGATGAATTCCGGCTTGAGCAGCAAACTTATCTCCAAGTCTTTGCCCCGCTTCGGCCTTCTGTTTTCACGTAACCACATCACTCTTCTTGTTCTCCAAAATATATTTGTTTGATTCAACAAGATCCACCAGCAAATGTTCCTCAGCCACAGAAAAATTTTTCCCTCTTGGTCTTTTCGATGCTTCACCTTGATTCATTTTCGCTGGCAATTTAAATCAACCTCTTTGCTAAATGATTACCAGCAACAACAATAGCATTAAAAAAGACAAAACAAACTTGGCTGTTTCGTCGAGTGTCAGGTCACACTTTTGCAGCGATAGTAGTTAATCGTTATCGGGTGAGCGTGCCGGTAAGTCTCGTTGGAAAAACCAAAAGACTTAACCTCTGGTAATTCCCTCCGGCGATATTGACCGGTCGGTACCTAACAGCAACTTTTGAAATTGGGCCTTAAAAGGTTAATTCAACGAAGTATCGAATCAAACTTGTCGATAAATTCTATCGGCGAGAATCTCAAACTACAAATGGAAGACAAGTTATCAGCCGTGAAATTTTTAAATGCACTTTTTACATCTGTTCTGATCTTTAAAAATTGTAGGATGTTTTTATGGGGGAGACGTAGAACTCCGGAGGAAGAGTTAGTAATGCCATATGGAAAACAGTCGGATATCGCGGCAGAAAATAGCTTACGCTTCATCACAAATCAAAAACGGATTGCATAGTTTCTGAAACTTTTGATTCGATTACGTCTCCCTCGCCAACGGCCTTCTCCCAGCAATATCCGAACAATTAATGCAGCCGCGGCCATTTATGAACTTTTATTTGTGCACTCCTCACTTGTAAGCAACAGGGTTGTCAATACAAAATAATTTTTTGCGGGTCAGCGTTCTCTTCAATTTGTTTCCGATACAATTGAGTACTAATGGCTTAAAAATAATTTAAAGTTTGTAACTCAGTGCATACCACATCCAATTGCAGCATTTGGCTTAGAAACTACCAAATAAAATTTGAATCCTACATTAATTTAAATTGTTTGGAAGCCTACAACCCGGTCGTGGCAGCCCCAACGCAAAAACTACCATTCAGCTGTTTTTGCCAGCGGTTTTGAAATCCGACATTTGTGGAACACCGACATTTGTATTGGTTGTTTTCAAAAACAACTGACCCCCAAAATCTCTAGAGATTTCTGGAACACATCAAATTAACTCGAGTACCAGAAACACCCCCACCTAAAAGACAACGGGGAGGCTGGAAAAGGTCTCTAGTAGCACTAAGCCACGCAAGCATAGCTGGGCATAGACCCAACAACTTCGGCACGTCTTAAACAGGATGCAAGGAAAAATGTAAAAAAGCTAAACAAATTGCTGTGTGAGAAAAAACACTCAGGCAAATGAGTATGACGTGGAGAGAAATCGTAGACGAAATAAACAAACATTGGGACGAATTCGCAAAAGCATACAAATGCGTTAATAAAAGTGCCGATACAAAACCAAACGGTATTACGACATACAGAAACTTTACTTACAAATTACAATGCAGTAGCTAATATATTGCGTGAAAATTGTGTAAAACTAACCGATTTACACTTATTACAAATACGAACTATATTAGATGCTCTGCACAAAAGACTCATAAAAATTTCTGAGCTCCACAAATTAAACTTATTTCTACCCAGATCCGTGAAAGTACCCGCTGGTTTTCAACCACCACTCCTATACAGAAAAACTCGACAAAAATAAACCAAAAACCAGTAACCATTTCACAGACCACGGTCCAGTTCCTCAAAACAGCCGCAAGTCTGATTCCAGATTTTGATGGCAAGGCAGAAAACTTGCCGAGTTTCTTAGACGCATTATCTCTGGTTGACACTATTATTTCTTTATTAAGCGTAGTACGGAGACGCCGAAAATTTTTGCGGAGCAGAAATTGTTTGATAATTTACAGAGCCGCTCAGACAATGTGGTGTGACCAGATAATAGACAGAAATTAGCTGTGTGTATAAAAAATAAGCGGGCTAATTCAAATAAAATAAAAGAGTGTATAAAATTGAATATGGAAGTCACTTGGGGAAAATCAGCTGTCTGTGCTAATGCCATGGACTATTTGATGGAAGCATTTTGTGTGGGGCGATAGAAGCCCTCTATTTTGGACTGCGGGAACAGAACTTAGCCACTTAGACATACTGCTATAACGACAACACAAAACGGATCTGAAATTAAAATTGCTGGGCCGCACATTAAACCAGAGGCAATATTCATAGCACGCTCCATAGACTGGAGGCGGACCATACTCTCCGGGCGTATTAGCGGAGGAAAAACTAGGTGAATACAGATTTACAGGTGGCTGGTAGGTAGCCACAACTGTAGCAACGGAAGCTACCACAGTGCGCCGAAGGAGCCACTACTATAATGGGCTGTGGAGACTTCAAGGGATTAGGGCTGCTTGGCCGTTGGCTGTTCGGCCGTTCCGTGGGCTGTGGAGACTGCGAAGGCTTAGACTCGGGTGGTGTGCATACATTTGGCAAATGGCATACCTGGAGAAGCATACAGAGAAGGATTATTCGCCACATGTGATGCAGCTGACGGGCTTTTTATTGGCCAGATTCCATAAATTTGGTTGCGACTCGAAAACTTTGATTAGCTCCACTTGTTTGTTCCACCGCTCAATTGTCCAAATAATTGTAGTTTTGTTTTTTGGTCTTCTTTGCTTTAATTTGATAAAGTTTGTGCTCAATTCTCAAAGGTACCTCTGACAATTATCAAACAAGTTTCATAATTTCAGACCCCCTTCGACAATTTATCAGCAGTTTTCAAAAAAACGATTTGGCAGGTCCATGCAAATTGTCATAGCGAATTGTTGGTTGCTCCGTACTCGCTTTGACAATGCGCTCTGACAATTTTCGTGAGCGGATTTCCTGAGTTATGTAATTAGAAGGGCTCCGCAAAAGTTGTCAGCGTCTCCGTACCACGCTTTCAAAACAAAACTAAAAGGACATGCAAGAAACTTGATCGATACCGTAAGTACCATATCTCAGATACAAATCAAACTGAGAAATACAGTAAAAGGAGAGTCTGTTGAAGTCACCAAAACTTATGAATCTCCAGCAAAAAAACCAAAACCGCCAATCAATACACAAAAGAAATTGAACAACGAACAAAAAGATTAGAGGGAGCATACATAATGATGGACTCACCCCTGAACTGGCTTAAAAATACAGTGTACAAAACGTGTTGATAAGGTAAAACTTATCATGCAGGCAGGTAATTTCACAAATACGAATGACGCTATCTCAAAATTTGTCAATAGTTGCACGGAAGCAACTGGAAAAAAACAAATAATAATAATAATAATCACAACATCCGAACAGCAAATTCGGCAAACACTCAACCCCCCTAGAGCAACAAAAACCAGTAAAGGTAAACTCATTAAATCTCAATCTAAGCAATATAGTACATTTCAAAACTCAGAAACGAAAACAACACTTACATTTTTACTAGATACAGGAGCAGATATTTCGGTGATAAAACACCAACAAAATGAATATCAAAACTTAAACACAATATAACAGGTATTGGACAAGGAAAAACTACTTCTTATGGTCTAGTACTTCTACAACTACTTACAGACAAGTATATAGTAAAACATGATTTACACGTAGTACCAGAAAATTTTTCAATACCAACAGATGGTATATTAAGTAAAAGTAAAATTGGCTCAAGCAGCACTCCTGGAGGGCCAGGGCCAAGCTTTCTCTCAATCTCTTGGCGTGTGTGCTTATAATTTTTCGCACAAGAGAAAGGGACCTACAGTTTAACGCCGAATCCGAACGGCAATAGTTAGAGAATTTTTGCTTTTTCATGGCTAGTTACTTCACAGCTGGCGCCAGAAGCTGGTGAAGTTGATCGGGTGTGTAAAAGCTTTTTTCTAAAGAAAGAAAAAACTTTTTCTATTAGATGGTCCGAGGCGGGATCGAGCCCACAACCTCCCGCACCAGCAGCCACACATACTACTGTTACGCCACGCCCGACCACTATGATGGTATATTAGGCTCTGATTTGATCAGAAAATCAGCTTATTAGATTTTCAAGAGGAGCAAGATACCCTAATTTTGCGCACAAATTTCCATAAACACATTCTAATAGTAATAAGTCACTCATTTGAGAATGACTCATTATTATTACCCGCTAGATCTGAAGTCATACGAGAAGTTCGATTAAAGACTAGTGAAAAAACTGTTTTAGTACCCAATCAGGAGATGCAAGCGGGAATAATAATATCAAGTTCGATTGTAACAAGTAATAATGAATACATTCGCATAATACATACCACATCGAATAACACAGAAATTGACAGTCAAAACATACAGTTTGAGTAACTTAATGATTCTGATATTATTCAAATAAATAAAGAAAACAAAACAAGAACAAGGGATATATTAAAAAAATTTGAATTCCCCAAACAATTTAAATCTAAGCTAACCGAACTTTGCACTGAATACAGTGATATATTCGGTTTAGAAACAGAACCCATAACAGCAAATAATTTTTATAAACAAAAGCTTAGATTGAATGACAAAACACCTGTATACATAAAAAAGCTACAGAAATGCTTAATCAGAAAAGCAGAAATAATCAATCAGGTACAAAAATTAATTAAAGTTGGCAAAGTTGAGCCATCCATATCAGCCCACTTCTCTTGGCGGACTAGTGGACAAATTTCCACTGCCAAGAATACAAGACATTCTTGATCAATTAGGTTGAGCTAAATATTTTTCATGTCTCGATCTTATGTCTGGATTCCACCAGATAGAACTTGATGAAAAATCAAGGAATATGACATAATTTTCAACGAGCACAGGCTCTTATCGCTACACGCGATTACCATATGGACTCAAAACCGCACCAAATTCTTTTATGCGCATGATGACACTTGCATATTCAGGTCTAGCACCATCGCAAGCATTTCTCTATACGGATGACCTAGTAGTCATCGGACTTTCGAGCAACATATGTTCAAAAATTTGACAAACGTCTTCGAACTTTGTCGCAAATTCAATTTAACACTACATCCAGAAAAATGTTCAATCTTCATGCACGAAGTTACCTATCTCGGTCACAAATGCACCGATAAAGGCATTCTTCCAGATGACAAAACATATGACGTCATCAAAAATTATCCAAAGATTCGTAGCTTTCTGTAACTATTATCGAAGATTTATCCAAAATTTCGCAGAACATTCACGACACTTAACGAGGCTTTGTAAAAAGAACGTTAAATTTTAATGGACTCCAGATTGCAATAATGCATTCCAGTATTTAAAAGAATCATTAATGAAACCGACATTACAGCAGTACCCAGATTTCAGCAAAGATTTTCACATAATAACAGATGCTAGCAAACACACTTCCTGAGCGGTACTAACTCAAGCACATACTGGCATGCAACTCTCAGTTCCGTATGCATCCAGATCTTTCACACAATGTAAAAGTAACAAATCAACTACAGAACAGGAATTAGCTGCTATACAATGGGCAATAAAAAACTTCAGACCTTACGTTTATGGAAGGCATTTCTTTGTAAAAACTGAACACAGACCGTTTACATATCTATTTTCAATGAAAAGCCCAAGCTCCAAGCTCACACGAATGAGACTTGATTTGGAAGAATATGATTTTACTGTAGAATACCTCAAGGGAAAAGATAATTATATCGCAGACCTCTATCCAGAATAACAATTGGAGAGCTTAAAGAAATGAACAGACAAATATTGAAGGTCTCTACGAGGTCCTCGACAAGACAGGAAGTCGCCTGCGTAGGCCAAGAAAGCATTACAGCTATTCAAAGCACTGCAAAAAAATTGCATGAACAAAAAGAATATAAAAAGCCCAATGTCTATGACGTGATTAACAACAATAATGTCAAAAAATGTGTGAAACTTAAACTCGACAAGCACAAGTGTTTGTTCAAAATATGAAAACGAGTGATTTTACGCTTTACAATTGATGATTTGTACTCCAACGGAAACCTCGAATTAGTTCAGATTTTGGTTTGTAAGCATAGTACACGAAATAATGCGACACGTGTTTTCCCGATTTTCAAAAATCCGCCCAGGAAGAAAATGGCCAGAAAATTGTGTATGCAAATAACTATTTTTCATCCGATTGACTTGATACTCGGTTTGTAAGGATAGAAAACGAAATAATTTGAAATGTGATTTTCCAATGTCGGAAAATCCGCACTCCAGGCGTCAAAATTCCCGGAAAATTTTGTAGGCATATAATTATTTTTCATCCGATTGTCTTGAAACTCGGTTTGTAAGGATGGAAAACGAAATAGTTTGAAATGGGGCGGTAACGGAAACAAATAACGATAACGATAACTTAAACAAATAACGATAACGGAAAAAGATAGCGATAACGAAAACAAATAACGATAGCGGAAACAAACAACAATAACT
This sequence comes from Lordiphosa magnipectinata, assembly GCA_037044535.1. Classification (NCBI taxonomy): domain Eukaryota; kingdom Metazoa; phylum Arthropoda; class Insecta; order Diptera; family Drosophilidae; genus Lordiphosa; species Lordiphosa magnipectinata. The sequence goes on from JBAMBO010004578.1 coordinate 72,502, forward strand.
GAAACAGATAACGGAAGCAGATAACGATAACGATAACGGAAACAAATAACGATAACGGAAACAAATAACGATAAAGGACACAAATAACGATAACGGAAACAAATAACGATGACGGAAACAGATAACGATAACGGAAACAATAACGATAACGGAAACAATAACGATAACGGAAACAATAACGATAACGGAAACAATAACGATAACGGAAACAATAACGATAACGGAAACAATAACGATAACGGAAACAATAACGATAACGGAAACAATAACGATAACGGAAACAATAACGATAACGGAAACAATAACGATAACGGAAACAATAACGATAACGGAAACAATAACGATAACGGAAACAATAACGATAACGGAAACAATAACGATAACGGAAACAATAACGATAACGGAAACAATAACGATAACGGAAACAATAACGATAACTGAAACAATAACGATAACGGAAACAATAACGATAACGGAAACAATAACGATAACGGAAACAATAACGATAACGGAAACAATAACGATAACGGAAACAATAACGATAACGGAAACAATAACGATAGCGGAAACAATAACGATAACGGAAACAATAACGATAACGGAAACAATAACGATAACGGAAACAATAACGATAACGATAACGGAAACAATAACGACAACGATAACGATAACGGAAACAATAACGACAACGACAACGATAACGGAAACAATAACGACAACGACAACGACAACGATAACGGAAACAATAACGACAACGACAACGACAACGATAACGGAAACAATAACGACAACGATAACGGAAACAATAACGACAACGACAACGACAACGACAACGACAACGACAACGACAACGACAACGACAACGACAACGACAACGACAACGACAACGACAACGACAACGACAACGACAACGACAACGACAACGACAACGACAACGACAACGACAACGACAACGACAACGACAACGACAACGACAACGACAACGACAACGACAACGACAACGACAACGATAACGATTGCGATTACAATTGTTCATTTTCAAGAAGAAGCTTTCCACCAATCTACCCTAGATTGTGGATTTTAGTGACTTTCAAGACTTATCCAGTAAGATCAAAAATGAGATTAAAACATCTACACTGTGAAAAAAAGTCAATCTAAAATCTAGATTGAAAATCTCTTTTTCGAGAATCTTGCAATCTTATAAAAACAAAATTGAAAAACCTTGAAATGAGCTTAGAAATCTCAAAAACAAGATTTATCATCTCGCAACTTATCAACTATTCTACAGTTAATACTGTAAAGCTTCAGTTGAAAAATATAATGATATATTTATAGATTTATTTTGAAATAGAAATTTAATATTATTTTTATACCCTTTCAAAGGGTATTATAATTTTGCCCTGAAGTTTGCAACGCATAGAAATATTCATTTCCGACCCCATAAACTATATATATTCTTGATCGGGGCGACGAGCTGAGTCGATTGAGCTTTGTCCGTCCGTCTGTCTGTCTGTCCGTCTGTCTGTCCGTCTGTTTCTACGCAAACTAGTCTCTCAGTTTTAAACCTATCGAGCTGAAATTTTGCACAAAGTCTTCTTTTTACTGCACGCTACTAATATGGCGGAACCGACCGGATCGGATGACTATATCTTATAGCTGCCATAAGACCGATCGGTCGGAAAATGGGTCTTAGTGAAAAAAACTTTTTTGTTTTCAATAGTAGCGTCTTTAAGCTCTCGAGCTATGAATATTATCGGTTTCCACACAATTTTGGAAAGTTTGGTTAAAATCTGATGAATATATCGTATAGTTGCTATATAAAAAACTGGCAAGCAAATGGTCAAAGTAGTGGCGCCATCTATCTACGATAACGATAACGATAACGATAACGATAACGATAACGATAACGATAACGATAACGATAACGATAACGATAACGATAACGATAACGATAACGATAACGATAACGATAACGATAACGATAACGATAACGATAACGATAACGATAACGATAACGATAACGATAACGATAACGATAACGATAACGATAACGATAACGATAACGATAACGATAACGATAACGATAACGATAACGATAACGATAACGATAACGATAACGATAACGATAACGATAACGATAACGATAACGATAACGATAACGATAACGATAACGATAACGATAACGATAACGATAACGATAACGATAACGATAACGATAACGATAACGATAACGATAACGATAACGATAACGATAACGATAACGATAACGATAACGATAACGATAACGATAACGATAACGATAACGATAACGATAACGATAACGATAACGATAACGATAACGATAACGATAACGATAACGATAACGATAACGATAACGATTGTTCATTTTCAAGAAGAAGCTTTCCACCAATCTACCCTAGATTGTGGATTTTAGTGACTTTCAAGACTTATCCAGTAAGATCAAAAATGAGATTAAAACATCTACACTGTGAAAAAAAGTCAATCTAAAATCTAGATTGAAAATCTCTTTTTCGAGAATCTTGCAATCTTATAAAAACAAAATTGAAAAACCTTGAAATGAGCTTAGAAATCTCAAAAACAAGATTTATCATCTCGCAACTTATCAACTATTCTACAGTTAATACTGTAAAGCTTCAGTTGAAAAATATAATGATATATTTATAGATTTATTTTGAAATAGAAATTTAATATTATTTTTATACCCTTTCAAAGGGTATTATAATTTTGCCCTGAAGTTTGCAACGCATAGAAATATTCATTTCCGACCCCATAAACTATATATATTCTTGATCAGGGCGACGAGCTGAGTCGATTGAGCTTTGTCCGTCCGTCTGTCTGTCTGTCCGTCTGTCTGTCTGTCCGTCTGTCTGTCCGTCTGTTTCTACGCAAACTAGTCTCTCAGTTTTAAACCTATCGAGCTGAAATTTTGCACAAAGTCTTCTTTTTACTGCACGCTACCAATATGGCGGAACCGACCGGATCGGATGACTATATCTTATAGCTGCCATAAGACCGATCGGTCGGAAAATGGGTCTTAGTGAAAAAAACTTTTTTGTTTTCAAGTAAATCGTTCTTAAAGTCGGTGATTCTTAATATTAAACTAATTTGAAAAAGTTGATCGACGGGTGACTATATCTTATGGTTGCCACAGGACCGATCGGTCGGAAAACGAGTCTTAGTGAGAAAAACTTTTCTGTTTTAAATTTTATCTTTCTTAAACTCCGCGATTGGTTATTTGATATGTTTTCAAAAAGATTCGTGAAATTTGGTCGGAATCAGATGTTTACCTGTAGGAAAATGCGTTTTAGTTAAAAAATTGCTAGATTTTTATATAAGCGTTCTTAAACTCTGACATTTCAAAAACAGCATTTGCAAGGGTATAAAAACTTCGGCATTAACGAAGATATTTTGGCCTTCTCGTTTTATTTGAAATAATAATTAAAAACAATTTGAAATAAAAAATGGAAGATACAGGAAAGCTAACTTCGGCTCGACCGAAGTTTATACACCCTTGTAGCTTGTACAATTTATATAAATTAATGTTTTAAATGATTTTCGTCGAACTAAGAATGTGCAGAGTTAAATCCCAAATTTAGCAATAGATGGCGCCACTACTTTGACCATTTGCTTGCCAGTTTTTTATATAGCAACTATACGATATATTCATCAGATTTCAAACAAAACTTTCCAAAATTGTGTGGAAACCGATAATATTCATAGCTCGAGAGCTTAAAGACGCAACTATTGAAAACAAAAAAGTTTTTCTCACTAGAACTACTTTTTCGACCGATCGTTCTTATGACAGCTAAATGCTATAGTCCTCCGACTTGGATCAAACTTGGCAGAATTGTGGTATATAGAATTGTTATATATAATATTGATCAGTAACAAGTTTGGGAGCGATAGCACAAAAAAGTTTTTCCTACTAAGACTTTTTTTAGAAACAACTTTTGTATTGCAGCTATACTATACAGTTGTCCGAGTTTGATAATACTTGGTGATATTATGTGAAAGCACAGAAAACTTATAAATACGAGGTATGGAGACGTTTGAGAAGAACACAAAAAAGTTGTTCTCATTAAAACTACTTTTTCGACCGATAGTTCCTATGGCAGCTATGTATGTATATGCTATATTCATCCGATCCGGCCGGTTCCGAAAAATGTGCAGCGTCTTTGTACGAAAAGACTTCGTGCAAAGTTTGGTTAAGATAGTTTTAAAACTGACGAAGAAGACAGCTCGTCATGCTGATCAAGAATATATATACTTAATGTGGTCGGAGATGCTTCCTTCTATGCGTTACAAACATGTGGACAATTTTAATATACCCTATACAATGGTATAAAAATAAAAGTTTACCCTGTTTTTGAACTTACCGTAAAATTATGGGCATTTCCAGAGAAAGGTCAACCAATTACCGAAAACATCTATTCATTTTATGCAGCTAACTTGTCTTATGTATATCAAATTAAGATCTTGAATCAAAAAATGTATGTTTTTTATGATTACGCAAAAGGATACATATATAAATTTATGAAAAGCATCAGAAGTACGGTGTTAGAGGCTTGTCACTGAACGTATGTCACGTTACGTGTCAAAATGAGTCAAATTAAAAAAAAAGCATCATTTATTTTTGAGCGAATCAGCTATAAATATATAGCTACATCATTGCAGATCATATTAAAGTTAGCTGCATTGAAAAACTCGAACGCATTCCACAGAGCTTTGCTTTTTTGTGAAAGCTGACAAAACGTACTTCCGTATTCTGTCACATTGCATATGCCTTTTTGTCAGCCTGTATCTTGGGACCTTACTGTCTATAACTCTCAGTTTTTACATTAAATATAGTACTACAAAAGTGCTATCCAAACCCCTAAATGCGGAAATTTATTGTAAAATTTTTCTTTGTTTTTCTTCATAATAAAGGCTATAAAATTCATACGATTGTCCCGTTCGTAGCTGTGGAAATGCCCATATATTTTTTTTTCCACTCCTTTTGGAACCTTTTTTGGGCTTCAATTTTTTTAAACTCATAATTACACAGGTTTACAAATTAAGGCCAACTTTTGCACCAGAGAAGATAGCAAAGTTTTCATATGTATTTTTGGCTGCTGAATTCAAATTAATTGTCTGTTTTCCCCCAGCATGTCAGGTTTACGAGATATTTGTGTCAAAAATGTATTTGGTGTATCAGGATGTTTAAATATGTCGGGCTTACGACTTATTGATTCATCTTCGGGATTACGTCTTCTTGATTCATCTCGAATGGATAAATATTTTAGCAAGCGTTACAGTTTTAAACGAATTCCTGAGGTCTTTATTGTTCGACAATCAATTTCATTTTAAATTAATCTGACTTCAATCACCTTATATAGGTGCACACACTTTGACAGACACTGACCCTCGGGGCTACGTTTAGCAACAGCCTACTAAAATCCAGCCTACTTGACCCAAACATGTTTTCTTAACAATCAATAATTTTTCTATGAAAGCTTACTTATTTCTCTAAATAAGATTATCTTCTCTCTTGGCATATTCCAATACATTTTAGATCATTACATTTGGACATTATATTCAGCTCATCAGACTCCACCAGGATTTCTTTAACACTTTTGCCAGCATACCAACAACATAAATCATAATTATTCTTTACCACTGCCACACATGGGCCTTCCGTCTGCAAACAACCATCGATAGAAAAGCGGTTAACTCATCGTCTTATTGAGACGGATAACTCATCGTTCCAACTGAATTCTTTGTCTCACCTAGACGGATAACTCATCGTTCAAACTGAACTCATCGCCCCTCAAGGACGGATTGCTCATTGCCTCACTTGGACGGATCACTCATCGCTTCTGATGAACATACAGGCAGGCTCAACTCTTCTTCGTTTTCAATGTCAAGCTCACTAGGAATATGACCATCTGGCATCTTTCGAATATCTTCATGACAATACTTGTACAATCTCTTAGTTCGCAATGATTTCAGCATATATCGGTTCCACTCTAGGACCTCAGCCACTAAGAATGGCCCTCTGAACTTCACAGCTAATTTCGTGTGATGTCTTTCTTCATTTTTAAGCAACACATAACCTCCAACTTTGTGTCTAGCAACAGTTGCCTTATTCTTGTCGAACCGCGATTTATCATAAGAAGCCATCAGCTCTAACATTTGCTAAGTCAACTTCACACTATGTTTCACAAGGTGGAATCAACCCAAAAGCGCGAGCGTTTTTTCCGATCAGCATCTCCAGAGGACTTTCTTTAGTTGCACGAATAACTGTGCAATTAAGAGCAAGTTGTACCTCACCTAGAGCGTCTAGCCACGACCGGGTTTTTGTTTCTATTGCGGTTAATAGACTCTTCATCGGGCTCATTATCTAGCTCCTGATGCTATTAAGGGAAGTTTTATTTTCTGCGAAGAACAGAACTCCGAAAACTTTCCACTAGTGAAACACCAACCCTGATCAGCTATGAAGCGATTCGATACTCCGAATAAAGAAATTGAAGATTTCATAGCTTTCACACAGCTCTCAGTGTCTAACTTTACAGTATGATGCAAATAAACAAATTTAGTGAATGCATCGATCTGAACGATAAGGTCACTCTTACCCCTTAACTTCCCAGTAACCTAATCAACTGTTTTTCTCACTCCCAAATGCATAATGGATTCAAAACTCGGTTTATTACTGACCATTTAAATGCGGAAGTCACACCTGGTAAGCAACGAGTTCTACCATTCCTTTGGATTCTGCGATGTTTGATGAATGTGGGATGGCCGAGATCACGCTTATGATTGATCCCGGCAATTTTGCTCACATCGCCTGTGCCAAGACCGCTAAGGAAGCATGGGATGTGCTCATGAAGGTGTACGATGACAGTGGTTTGACTGGGAAGGTGGAATTGCTAAAGCGGTTGGTACAACTGAGGCTAGAACATTTTTCGTCAGTTCAAGACTACGTTAACGAAATGGTCATGACGTCCATCAAAGTACGCACCGCTGGCTTGAACATAGATGACGAAATAACTGCATCATGAATGCTTGCTGGTTTGCCAAACGAATACCAAGCCCTTGTGTTGGCTGTGGAAAACTCCAACGCAAAATTAACTGTCGACAACGTAAAGCAACTGTTATTGCAAAACGCAAAATTCGATAACGGAATTGAGGGAATTGATAATGCTCTGTACTGTTACTTGTTATAGTTGTGGTGGTCATGGGCATCTGCGCTGACGTCTACAGCAAGTGCATCTTTGTTGGCGAATTCGCACAAAGAAGAGCACGACGAAGAAAACGTTTGGTACATTGACTCTGGCGCAACATATCACACGACAAACAACCGAAAAATGTTTAAAAGCGAGGAAAAACAAAGCATAAGAGCGTAATGATGGCAAACAGAGAAACTATGAATGTGCATAGCGTTGGCACAGTAAATGTTCTGTTAGAAGTTGGAAACAGAATAACCAAAAACAACACATGTGAAGTTGAGTATGTGCCAGATTTGTGCGCAAATTTATTGTCGGTCCGTCAAATGATAAAGGAAAAATTGTTGTTTTTGAAGGCGATCACTGCAGAATTTTCGACAAAGGCACTCTAATTGCGACTGGATACGTACAAAATGATCTATATAGACTGAACAGTAAATCGTTAGTTTCTGGAGCAGCTATGATGGCAACCGGCAGTTTGGACCTGTGGCATCGAAGGACGGGCCATATGTGCTGTGAGAACTGGGAGCGAGTAAAGAATTCATCTAGTGGCATCAAGTTCAAAGGGACCAACAGAATTAACTGTGTCGTATGTATGCAAGGAAAACCAACACGGACTGTGAGCAGGGAGAGTGGAACGTGCTGAGGGCATGCTAAATATTATACATACAGACGTAGTGGGCCCTTTAAACGCAAAATCATTCAGTGGTGCACGATTTATGCTGGTGTTTGTAGACGACTATTCCCGCAAAGTATTTGTATTTCCAATTAAAAGCAAAGACCAGGTATTTGATAAATTTGTACTGTTCAAGCAACTTGTCAATGCGAACGCAAGATCAAAATCCTGAGATCAGACAACTGTACCGAATTTTGCAATAATAAGTTTAGGAAGTATTTGCAGAACTATGGCATCATCCATCAGACTTCTGCACCCTATACACCAGAACAGAATGGAGTTGCAGAAAGAATGAATCGCAACATTATTGAACGAGTGCGTTGTATGTTGTTTGACTCAAAGCTACCGAGCGTATATTGAGCAGAAGCGGCAAACACAGCAGTACACTTAATAAATCGAATTCCTTGCAGAGGCAACACTAAGAGTCCTAAGGAAGTATGGTGTGGAGTGAAGCATAATCTAAGATACATCCGACTATTTGGTTGCGCTGCTATGGTTCATGTCGCTCAGCAAAAAAGCTCCAAATTAGGTGCGAAATCGGAGGAGTGTCTCCGTGGGATATTGCGACACATCCAAAGCGTATCGGCTTTATCGTAAATGCGATCAAAAATTTTTAATCAGCAAATATGGTCAATTTTTTGAAGACTATATCTCTACCAATGCAGAAAATGACAATCAATGTATCATAGATATCTGCGAATTATCTGATTCCCGGGGGGAAGCTGTGTTAGAATCATCAACTGTCGCAGAACCAGGTCCCGCTGAATCCGAAATTTAATACGCCAGCTGTGACGATACAGCGAGCAAATCAGCAGGAAAGAGCTCGTGTAAACAGACTACGACAAAGGCGATTAAGTTGGCCGATATGACACCAGAGGAGCTGGCAGAGCAGGATCTGCGTCGTTCCAAGCGAATTGCTGCTAAAGCCCCTGATTACTTACTGTGTGTGACGTCAACATCTGGAATGGAAGATCCAACGAGTGTGTCTGAAGCAATAAGTTCCAGTATTGCTGAAGTCTGGAAAACAGCCATGAAGGTGGAAATGGAATCACTGAGATCAAATCAGACTTGGGAGCTGGCTCAGCTACCACCAGGAAAGACTGCCATCAGGTCCAAGTGGGTGTTTATGACCAAAAGGAATGCACAGGGTGAGCTCATAAGGCATAACGCCAGACTCGTCGCCAGAGGTACTCGCATAAGGAAGGAATTGATTACACAGAAAACTTTGCTCCTGTTGTAGGATATTCGTCAATTCGGCTTCTTCTTGCACTGGCTGCACAGTACAAATAGTAAGTACAGCAATTGGATGCTGTGACTGCGCTTTTGAATGGTGAACTGGAAGAAGAATTTTATATGGTGCAACCTGAGGAGTTTGACGACCATACTGGAAGGTATGCCGACTGAGGATATCTATTTATGGGCTAAAGGAAGCAAGTCGAGTTTGGAACAAGGCATTAAACGAAGTTCTCACAGGCTTTGGTTTGGGAAGAAGCCAATTCGGTCAATGCGTATACTACAACGTCAACGGACCGAAGATGATGTATGTAGCAATCTATGTAGATGACATCTTAATATTGGGAAACGACGAAAGGATGATCAACGAAATAAAACTCGAGTTATCTAGCCATTTCATGAAAGATATGGGCGAAGCTTCGTCCATTTTGGGAATGCGTGTGCAGCGAAATACGGTAACGGGCGATTTTAAAATTGATCAATCTGAATATTGCAGGTGTACTGAAACGTTTTAGTATGGATGAATGCAATCCGGCCTCTACACCAATGGACCTCTCACAAAGGCCGAGTTCCGAAATGAGTTCACAAGACGACGCCAGTAAGCAAGAGATTAGGAATGTACCATACATGGAGGCGATTGGGTCGCTCCTCTATGCAGCACAGTACACATGGCTGGATATATGTTTTGCTGTAAACATGTTGAGCCGCTTCTCAAGCAATTCTGGAAAGGCACACTGGACAGCCGTAAAACGTGTCATGCGGTACTTAAACGGCACAATCGATTACAGCATCACTTATCAGGCAAATGGAGATGGCTTGGTCGGCTTTTGTGACGCTGACTGGGCTGGTGATATGGATCAACGAAGATCCACATCTGGGTACATCTTCATCGCGCAAGGTGGGACCATATCTTGGTCATTGCTCGCAACAACACATACTCTCCTAGAACAAAGCATATGGATATTAAAATGAAGTTCATACAAGAAAAGCTGGAAAACAATGTGGTCAAACTGAAGTATATACCACCACCTGGAGAAATGGTAGCTGATGCGCTGACAAAAACAGTTCCAGTTTCTAAAATTAATTTAACTGACACGATGTTAGGTATAAGCTAGAATTTTGTTTATGGGAAGCTTATTCGAACTATAAACTAGTTATTATAAATATTAACTGAATTGAAATTTGTAATATCAAGCTTCAATGAAATTATGTTATATCTGCCAGATATGTCCATTCCACCTCAATGTAAATGTAATGAACAATCTGGCATCACTTGAAATATCTCTTGTACTCATATCACTTGCTCTCATTAAATCAGTCACCGTATTACACTCGAGCTGCGCTGACGTACTTATTTCAACATATATGTTTACTATTAGAATATTTTTGATTTATTCATTTACTTTTATTTATATACACATTTACTCACATATTTATTTAAGTTCCATTTTGGTTCATAGGGTTTATATAATTTTCTATCTGTTTGATAAATTGCGTGCGCGACTTATAGATTTTGTCTCTGTTGATGGACGGTGATAGTATTATTTACAACTAGAACAGCTATTCCCTACTTCGAATTTTGTCCAATCAAAAGTCAGGGCTCAATATAATTCGTTCAAATGCTCAAAGCTTAGTAAATAAAAATGAAGAATTTAGATATTTATTTGTGAGTTCACATGTAGATTTCTTGTGATAATTATGTTCTGTACCGATCTGGCCGGAAAGACCATGCTGGTGGAGTTGCAATTTATGTTAATAATCCTCTAAATTCTAGAGTAGTATGTAAGCAAGGGAAGGGTTGTGCAATGGAATGGATTGTTGTAAAAAATTTTAATAATAGAGATGATAAAAATCTTCTCATCGCTTGGTCTCCAAACTCATTTTAGATTTTACTAATTATAACAGGAGATATGAATTCTAACGTTGTGCGTGAAAGCCATTTACTAAACAATATGAAATCTCTAGGTTTAGAAGTAAATCGTTCCATTCCAACGCACTTCACTGACACCTGCAATACACTTTTAGACGTCTTCTATGTAAGCGAACCTGACAGAGTTGTGCTGATCTATGTTTGTGTGATTGGAATCATATTTATCACCTCCCAACTGTTGACTCCCAAATTGAATTTCTTACTTATAATATAGTCTCACTCTATAATAAATTTGACGTAAATTATTTTATCATAAACCAAAGCCCTGGTTTAACAATAATATTAAAAGACATATTCGACTTCATAACAAAACATATGCTAAATGGAATCGCTGGAAAGACACAACAGCACTATAAAGACTTTAAAACATTAAGAAAATCAGTGACTGCCCTTATTAACTCTTCTAAGAAAGATTATTATTGTGATAAGTTTAAAAATACAGGGACAAGTACACAAACATGGTCACTTCTAAAAGATCTTGGAGTTTGCAAGACAAAATCCCATCATAAAATTGACGTTAACACTAATGAACTTAATAGTATATTTACTAAATCTCACGTACCTGATGTAAAGCACAACACGTACCTAAATAGTCAACCTTTTAAATCCTGTGATAATAGATTTAGTTGTGTGTGTGTTAAGCAATGTGAGGTTCTAGAATCGATTGTGAAAATCAAATCGAATGCTACAGGTTTTGATGATATAAACCTGAAGTTTTTGAAACTTATTCTTCCATATATACTGCAATACATGACGTACACTTTAAACGCTGTCCTTACAACATCCACATTTCCTGATAAATGGAAAGCTGCCAAGATTATTGCTATACCAAAATCTTCCAATGAGTATAGACCAATTTCGATATTGCCTCTCTTATCAAAAGTCCTCGAAAATCTAATGGCAAAACAAATAAATCTATTTATGATCTCTGATCAACTTTTTAATGACAAGATAGAAGCTGTACGACGGCTATAATAAACATTACGGAATATATTCGATCCCAGGATTGACAATGGCAGTATAACATTTCTGACCCTCTTGGACTATAGTAAAGCATTTGACACGGTTAACCACAAAATGTTGTGCACGAAAGTCAAACAATTGTATATGTTCTCAAACACAGCTGTAAAATTTCTACCGTCATATATGGCGGATCGGCGACAATCGGTAGTCACCCTTAAAGAATCTTCATCATTCTTGGCCATAAAACGCGGTGTCCCGCAGGGATCCGTTGTTGGGCCTCTCCTGTTTTCCATATATGTCAATGACCTGCCTAGCGTATTGTCAAAATGTAATGTTCATATGTATGCGGACGATGTTCAGTTATATGTTAGTAGAGATTAATGTGTAAGATTAATGAATGTGTCCAAGTGTGCAATAGTGAATTACATAAAATAAGTGATTGGGCTGAAAGAAATGGGCTTGGACTAAACCCATGTAAGTCAAAATGCTTGGTTATCAGTAATTTATAACACTTCAACAAAGTATATCGGGCAAGCAATTTGGGTTTTACATTTAATTCATCTCTTACATGGAAAGACCATATAATCAGAGCCACAGGCAAGATGTACGGAATCCTCAGAAACCAATATCTGATAATGAACTTTTTGCCAGTTAAAATTCGGTTGCTGATAGCCAAGACTTTGCTTACCTCTGTTTTTTTTATGGAGTTGAAGTTTTTAACAATTGTGATTCAGAAAGCCAAAGGAAGCTTCAGGTAGCATTTAATAATATAGCACGTTTTATATAGAATCGAAAACGAACTGACAGAATATCCGATGTTTCTATTATGATATTTAATTTACCCCTGCAGTCGTGGATGGAAGTAAGAAGTCTAGTTCTTTTATATAAAATAGTTTGGACTCATGAACCTTCATTCCTGTACCAGAAACTTAATTTCAGTATGTCAAGAAGAACGAACAATATTATATGTAAAAAAGTTAGGCTTGCATTATCAGCAAAGCATATCTTTATCTATGATGACCGCTGTTGGAACCGACTACCACACGAAATTAAGACTATAAGAAACGCCACGCAGTTTAGGATTAAAATAGAATCGCACCTACGAACCACAAACGATCAAAACTAAAAGTAAATAAATAAATAAAATATTTTTAGCTATTTATCAATGTTAAATATATCTAAAACTCAGATATGTATTGAATGTTTACATTTGGGATAATATTTAAGTAGGATCATAACTGTTTCATTTCTAAATTTAATAACTTTTGGGACTAGCGCTTTAAATTATAAGTATAATGTACTTGTAGCGTTAGGATGATTGGCCAATAAAGAAAGAAAGAATTACTGCGGCCAAGCAGATAATGGCGAAAATGCGTTACGGACTTGACAACAGCCAAGGTCTCCTGTTCATATGAATGGTACCTTGACTAAGCTAGGGAGGTTGATTTGCTGAAATATTCCACTACATAAGGTCTCTTGTCAATTTGAGCAAAAGCATCGAACCCTATCCACTGGAACTGGCATCCGTGTGACTCAATCGAAAACTCTGGGTTAAAGATTACCAAAACTGGCTTACTTGTAAGAATCATAACGATTTTCTTTCGAAACTCTTCCTGATCTACATTCCATCTGTAACTTCCCGTTTCTGATGTGAGAGAATACAATGGTTTCATTAATTGGGAGAACTGAGTAACAAATTTACGGAGATATGAGGCTTAGTCAATAAACTGTCTAGCTCCTGCAATGGATTGCGGCGGAGGTAATGCACTTAAGGCAATTATTTTGCGTGAATTTGGGTGTACTTTAACCCCTTTTATATCATAACCAAGATACTATACAGCAGTCTTCAGAAAGCTGCATCTAGTGATATTAAAAGAAAAATGTAGCCTTAGTACATCCAGAACAATACCTGATCTTTCGAAAGCCAATTCTCTGGTTGCTGACACCACCATAATATCATACATATAGACATTCACAAATGAGTGAACAAGAGGCCGGAGGGCATTGCCAAAAATTCATAATGCTACTCAGGCGTAAGAAATGAAATAATCTCAACAGAGTCTAAATGTATTGGGATTTGGTAAAATCCCAAACATGTTAAATATTTTACCCCACTAAGTAGAGCAGGGAAAACATCGACGTTCGCAACCATCAATGTTTCCGATGTTTGACAAACATCCATGTCTTTGATGTTTTGAAACAAACATCGATTTAAAACATCGATGTTTCTTTAATAATACAACGTATAAGTTAAAAATTGGTCAAAATAAGTAATAAAGTTGGTAAAAATATAGCATACGTGAATCGCGGGAAAGAGCAGAAGCCCACTAAATTACATACACATGGGCAAATCATGTGCATGTATGCGTGTTGTGTGCTCCAAAACTTACTATTAAGATATTTGGCCATATTCGATCCTGCGACTGGGCAAGTCCAACACCACCATAAGCTCCCCTATTTAATTCTATGTAATTGAGAAATAATTATTTTAAACATGTATATGTACATCTTCTTTAACAATTTTCCCGCGTCCTCTGCCGAAGCTTTTAGAGATGATAGAAAAGTAATAACATCGATGTCGAAAAAGAACATCGATGTTTGCTACTTCTTCCAAACATCGATACATCGCTAAAAACATCGATGTTTTGCCCTGCTCTACCACAAAGCCCGTTAATTTGATCTTAGATAAGTGACAGCAGATACTTATCTGCAATAGTGTTTGAGTTTAACTCTCGATAGTCAATACAGAGACAATTGTTCGCAATTTTTCTTTTCAACAATTAACATAGAGCTAAGTTAAGATTAACTGGAACGAATAATATTACATTTCATTAACTCATTTAATCGAACTCGAACTATTTCTTTCTCGTCAGGCCTGAATCGGTACCGTCTTATAAGGTCAACTAATCGAATTTAAATTTCTCCTGCGGCAACTCGTTACGAGGGATTCTTTTAAGGCGCTATATGCTGTTATATGGCCGAAGAAAGACGTATTTTTATAAATTTATTGTGAAAAGTCAAAGTTACATCTGGCTAGCTCGAGGTCTATAGTTGAGTATGTCTTTATAACCAACACAAATCAACAGATATTAATTACAACATTTTGGAATAGCAACTAACTAACTGGATGTTTGTTGGAAGTGTGAACAGCAAAATAAGTCCGCTGATGAGAGAAATTGGTTATTCTTAAACAGCGATCGTTGTACGTACATACCCAATTGCTATTAAAATTTCTGGCAACACGACTTAAAAGCAGTAATGCACTAAAAATACCAGCATTACCGATACCTCTCAACATAACAATTTTATTCGATGATCAATGAACACCCGCTCTAGAATCGAAATAAATAGGAAAGGTCTCACCTCGTTAAATCATGCTTCCTTTTGGCTCCGCCACGAAGCACTGGTAAACCTTCTTATCCAGGATCACATCCTGCTTCGATACCTGATTCATTCCCTTTCTACCCATAGTCACTTGACACTGGTTTCAAAAATATCCATGCTGGCCACATCGAAAGCAGGTCCTATTTGCTTTTCCCTCTGAATTCTTGTCATGTGCCAAGAATACGCGCCACTGATCAGCCCACTTATGATGTCGGGTTTACGTCTTATTGATTAATTTTCGGGCTTATGCTTCTTGATTCATCTCGACTGTATTATAGTTTTAGCAAACGTTAAAGTTTTAAACGAATTCCCGAGGTCTTTACTGTTCGACAATCAATTTTATTCGAAATTAATCTGACTTTAATCACATTATATAGGTGCACAAACTTTGACACACACTGACACTAGGGACTACGTTCAGCAACAGCCTACTAATACATATCTACACGTAAATCTTTCCATAACACGACAAAAACATTTATTGATTTAAATATTTAAGCTTCATTTGGATACATTAATACGATTAAATATACTGCCTGTCTACTGTCTCCGTGACGTTGAGAACACAACCTCTCTGTTCGGTCCTTTCACGCTCCAGTCCTCATTTTTGACTGGAGCGATTTCCAGGTCTGAAATTAAAGCGCACTATGGCTTCATGTGATCACTGGATACAACGTTACTGAAGCGCCGTTGAGTTACTGAACGATCGGGCAAATCTTCAATGATGGAACAATCGTTTCCAAGGACCTTGGTAACAGTGCAAGGTCCTTTATATGCTGGGTCTTATTTGTGTGTTTCTCCTGTAGCCATCGATTCATAATCAATGACTACTAAATCATCGATCTCAAACTTTCGTGGTTGAGTATGCTTAGAGTCGAAGCGTTTTTCCATTTCTGTTGTTCTACCAATACGTTCGCTGCAGCTGTATGACGGCTTTCCTTTACGTCCGTTGCTGCATCTGGGTCATCCGTTAATGCTTGAATAATACGGCTATATGATACATCTCTAGGACTAAAATTGAAAACAAGATCATTCTGTGTGAGTTTAGTCGTTGAATTCACGTGCGTATTCACACTCCAGAACCACCTGGTGGTCGTCCAGAAATTTCTAGTCATATTTTTTCTGCACCTAATGGGGGCGTATGTAGTGAGGTAAAGCGGCTGATCGGTTTAACTTGGCGAACCCAGCGCGATCCTGGCTTACTGCGTCTCAAGTCGACTCACACCTCCTCGTTGGTGACCACTGTAAACAGAACGCTTTGCATCCGCAAAGCTTCTGGCTAACGTGAGCGGCGAGCCCTCCCTACAGGGTACAATATATAGGGTTGGTGCGTCGGGTTTGGTACCCACTGCCGTCAAAAAAACTCCACCAATGAAAACTGCGACAACAATGCCTCGGATACGGACCCCCTCTGACGACGACCCACGCAAACGTTTTAAGGACCACGATTTGAGGATATGCACCTGGAATGTTCGCACCCTCAACAGAGAAGGTGCTGATATCCAGTTGGTGAATGTCGTTGAGAAATATTCATCGGACGTTACCGCACTTCAGGAAATGCGATGGATTGGACAGGGGAGCATGGTGAAAAGAACATCAACAACCAATGCACCCTGGGAGATCTACTACAGCGGACATGCTTCCAAGCATGAGCTTGGATGCGGCTTTGCAGTCAGTGCAAGACTTCGTCGCTCTGTCATCAGTTTCACACCAGTGGACATGCGACTAGCCGCACTCAGACTTAAGGCTAAATATTTTAATATTAGTCTTATCTGTGCACACGCCCCAACGGAAGACAAGGGCGCTTCGATAAAAGACGAATTCTATGAGCGCCTGGAACAATTATATGAGCGCTGCCCCGATCACGACATAAAGATCGTGCTTGGCGACTTTAACGCTAAAATTGGGAGAGAAGGAGTTTTTGGCTCGACAGTCGGCCGATTTAGCCTTCATGAAACAACCTCCGGTAACGGAGAGAGGCTAATAGATTTTGCCGTGGGCAGGAACATGGTCATAAGTAGTACCAGGCTTAAACATCGCGACATCCATAAGGCGACCTGGAAGTCCCCTGATCAACTAACGCGAAATCAGATTGATCATGCTGTGATCGACGGAAGGCACTCATCGAGTGTTCTAGACGGCGAGGAGTTGGTAAGGTGCATGCACCAACTCATCAGCAGAATATGGTCCGACGAGAGCATGCCCGAAGATTGGAGTCTAAGTGTAATTTCCCACTTTTTAAAAAAGGAGACCCTGCTGTTTGCGCCAACTACCGTGGGATCAGTCTCCTTCCCATCGCATATAAGATTCTGTCGTGCATTGTTTGTGAACGTCTAAAGCCGCTTATTAGCACACTGATCGGACCTTATCAGTGTGGCTGGTACCTGGTAAATCCACCACAGACCAGATATTTACATTACGACAAACCCTGGAGAAGACCTATGAGAGAATATCAAAACCAACCATCTTTTTGTTGATTATAAATCAGCCTTTGACACACCGAAAAGGTCAACGTTCTTTGAAGCCCTGTCTACCTTTGGTATACCAGCAAAGTACGTTCGACTTTGCATGATGACGTTGAGAAGCACTCGAAGCTCCGTCAAAATAGGAAAGAACCTCTCCGAACCATTTGATACCAAGAGAGGTTTTAGGCAGGGTGACACCCTATCGTGTGACTTCTTTAATCTACTGATGGAGTATATACTGCGCCCGTGCCCAAATGCCAACAGATCGGGCTCATTTCTTTATAAAGATCTAATGCTACTCGCATACGCCGATGATATCGACATTATCGGCAAAAACGAACGGGCGGTAAGCAGGGCGTTTTCAGAGATTGAGAAGCAGTCTAAACTGATGGGCTTAGCGGTAAACGAGGACAAGACAAAGTACCTAGTATCTACGGACAAAAAGTCTACGCGTCTTAGACAATTTGTTACTACAGGGGAGTACAACTTCGAGGTTGTAGAGGATTTTGTGTACCTCGGGACGATGATTACCGGCGACAACAACATCAGCCTGGAGATCCGAAGAAGAATTACTCTTGGAAACCGATGCTACTACGGGCTCAGTAGGGAGTTCAAGAGTAGAGACTTTTCTCGAAGAACAAAAATAGCGCTATACAAGTCGTTCATCATCCTAGTCCTGCAATACGGCGCAGAAGCATGTACAATGGCAGCAGCGGATGAGGAAGCAACTGGCATGTTCGAGCGAAAAATCCTTCGGAGGATATATGGACCTTTAAAAGTTGGCGATGGATACCGCATTCGAATGAATCACGAACTGTATGAGCTCTATAAGGACTTCAGTCTAGTCAAGCGCATAAAGCAACAGCGGCTGCGCTGGTTAGGACATGTAATCCGGATGGATGAAGAAGCTCCAGTAAAAAAGACGTACAAAGCGAAGGCGGCTGACTTTGGAGGACGAGGCAGGAGGGGTCGCCCACCACTAAGATGAACCTTGGTGTGAACAACTGGTGGAGGGCATTCTTTGCAGAGGCCAAGACCGTCAAGCGGTTGTGATGCATCGGGCCAATAAAGAAGAAGAAGAAGATTCATACTCCATCGTATGTTGAAAAGATGCTGATCCCAATCCTTATCCTTATCGGTGCTACTTTTCAAAGCACTTAGCTAAGTTTTAGTCATCCTTTTTTTTTGACCATTAGCACGGAGCGTGCGCACTGCCGTTTTAATGTGCTGTGTAGCGCGCATTAAATTAAGTCGTCTTCATATCAAGCACAGATCTTCTTGGTTGTAAGCATAAAAAGTATCGATTTCAAGCATAGATCTTCTTGGTTGTAAGCATGGAAAGTCTCGAATTCATGAATAGATCTTCTTGGAAATATGCATGAAAAGTCTCGACTTCAAGCATTGATCTCCTTGCTTCGAGCATAGATCTTCTTAACAGTAAGCATGGAATGTCTCGATTTCAAGCATAGATCTTCTTGAAAATATGCATGAGAAGTCTCGTTTTCAAGACTACACTTTCTGGAAACTAAGCATCTTAAGTCTTGATTTTATGAATTTATATTTATTATAATAAAATTATATAAAAATAAAAAATGAAGGTGAACCAGCTTCGGCTCCACCGAAGTTTATATACCCTTATAGCTTGTATAATTTATGTAAATTAGTAGCCTTATTCCACTGACACATATATATACATTCGGCCAAATGTACAAATTTTTGACAAGGCCTCCTATATACATTTTCCACACCCACTTTCTATGGCTGCTATACTATATAGTTGTCCTATCAAACTTGGTGGAATTATGTGAAAGCATAGAAAACTTATAAATACGAGGTTTGGGGACGTTTGCGTTGAAGACAACAAAGTTTTCCTATGGCAGATATATGCTATAGTCATCTGTCCGCTCGGTATATAATAATAGACAAAGTGGCTCTAGTGTAGCAACTTTGTAACTTTGCAGTTACAAGGACTTTAATGCGTCCTTTTGGCCAGAGGTTTCTTGGCAGATCATCATCCACGATAAATACCACGTCTCCGATGGCTAGTGGTGGAATTTTAGTAAACCATTTGCAGCGTCGTGTTAGCGTTGGCGTGTACTCCTTTACCCATCGTTTCCAGAAACGGTCTGCGAATAATTGGCTCTGATGCCATCTAAGATTGAGATCAGGATTGCCTTCAGCCACTGCCTTCAGCCACTTTGTAGCCACTTGGAGATCCCAGAAGCAGGTGATTAGGGGTGAGCGCATCGTCCTCTGTTGATTCTATAGAGACATATGTAAGTGGTCGATAATTGACAATAAATTCTGCTTCCATTAGGGCACTTCGGAGCGTTTCATCGTTAAAGTTGCTATTTGGGCAGATTGACTTCAGAACAGTTTTTACAGATCGAATCTGACGTTCCCCCGCTCCACCCATGTGGGGTGCAGCTGGTGGGTTAAAGCGCCACTTTACTGCGTCGTATTTCATAACGATTTGGTCAAAGTCAGTTTGATTCAGTTCCTCTTTAACGGATTTTTCGGTCGCCTTGAAGTTTGTCCCATTATCGGAGAAAATCTCTCTAGGGGTTCCACGGAGTGCCATAAAGTTCCTGAGACACATCATGCATGAGCTCACGTCAAGCTTATATGCCACTTCTATATGTATGGCTCTTACGGTGAGACACGTAAACAGGACTCCCCAGCGTTTCTCCTTGTGTCGTCCAACGTTGAAGAATATTGGACCGAAATAATCTATCCCAGTAAATGTAAAGGGTCTTTTGAAACTGGCCAGTCTGGCAGCCGGCAATGGTGCCATTTGGAGCTTGAGGTATGGCCAAGGAAATTTTACATTTTTGACACTCTTTTCGAACTGATTTGTACAAAACCCGTAGTCTTGGGATGTAATATGTGCTTTGAATTAGGTTGATTGTTGTCTCATGCATCATATGATGAGACTGTTCATGGCACTCCTTTACCACTAAGAAGGCTATTCGACATTTTTTGGGAAGCACTATTGCGTCATCTTTGGGATTCAGCTTATCTGCTCTACCTTGGACATAGATGATGCCCTTTTCATCGAGGTAAACATTTAGAGCAATTAGTGGGCTGGATTTTTCGAGTGCTGCTTTTGACTTGAGAGCACTTATTTCGGCAGAATATGCTTCTGACTGCGATTTCTTATACAGCCATGCATGAGCCGCACTGACAATCTCAGGAGTTACCGTCTCCGGCATCTTTTCTCCAGTACACTTGGCGTGCAGTCTGCGGATGTATAACATAAATCTTGCAATGGCTCTGTATAGGCGCCTCCAATCCGCAAAGTTGTTCATTGCGATTTCCAAACATTTTGGTTTTGTTGTTAAGCACAAGTGCTTACGCAATTCAGACTGGTGGGCAGCGGCATCGAGAATAAAATCTTCTTGCATCTTCCAACTGCCACAGGAATCGTCGTCCTTTCATCCATTGGGATGCATCGGGTGCTTTGAAAAACTTGGTGGCAAAGTCTGCAACGTTAGCCTTTGTGGGAACCCAGCGACGCTGGTTAGGGCTAGTATTATCCACAATTTCGCCTACTCTACGAATGACGAAAGGTTGGATTTTTCTGGGTTCCATTGCTAGCCAGTGAAGGAAAGTTTTAGAATCTGACCAGTATGTGCTGGAATCGACTCTGAGGCCTCGTGTGCTCATCACCTTTTTTGCTAGTCGTACTCCGATTACAGCGGCAAGAAGCTCCATTGGTGGGATGGATAAAGGTTTAAGAGGAGCAACTTTACTTTTGGCTGCTTCTAATACAAGATCGATGTGTTGTCCTTTTCTAACTCGGAGGTAACAGACTGCTGCGTAGGCATGTTCGCTGGCATCGACGAACGTGTGAAGGACGATACGGTCTGCTTCGGGCAGAAGTTTGCTGTAGTGACGAGGGAATTCCAATGTGGCTATTTGGAGTAGTACGCTCTTCCACTGGTACCAAAACTTTAGAAGTTCTTCCGGCAATTCCTCGACCCATCCAGAGGAGCCTGCGCGCCAAACATCTTGCAGCAACATCTTAAGGCCAATGGTGTAGCACGAAAGTAGGCCCAAGGGATCAAAAACGGACATTAGCACCTGGAGAACCTCACGCTTTGTTGGTGCAAACTCTTTGCTTAGGACGTCTCGCTTTAGCCTCGAAAATCTGAAAAAATATCTAAATATGTCGTTAGAGGGCTCCCAGAACATACCGAGGACTTTTTCAATTCCTCCTATCTCTTTAGGAGATTGGGTGGTCATCTGGTGTTCTTCAAAATTTTCAAGGACTGCGGCTGAATTTGAAGTCCAATTTCTTATGGTGAACCCGCCTTCAGCATGGATATCGCGAACTGTAGATGCGATTTCTACAGCTTCTGCTTCGTCTTTAAAGCTTTGGTAATCGCTTTAAATGCTCGTGGACTTTGCTGTTCGTGTTTTTTGGCGTTTTTGTCTCGTATATAGTGAGCAATACAAGGGGCGCAACATATTCCAAATGTCATAGCGCGCATGACGAATACTCTTGGGGCTTTATGGCTTTTGCTGAACCATATGAATCGCTGGGCATGCATATCGCTTTCTTGGATGTTGATTTGGTGGAACATCTCAGCGATATCTGCACAGACAGCTATGCGGCCAACCCCAAATGCCATTAGAACATCTGTAAATGGGTTGAGATAGTCGGGTCCGTTCAGCATAAAGTCGTTGAGCGATTTTCCATTTGATTTTGCGGCGGAATCCCAAACCAATCTTACTTTATTTGGCTTATTTGGATTTAAAGCAATGAAAATTGGTAGGTACCAGACACGATCTGTTTTGTTCGATATTTCATCGGTCGTCAGCTCAGTTACATATCCCTTGGACAGCAGATTGTCGATTTGTTT
This sequence comes from Lordiphosa magnipectinata, assembly GCA_037044535.1. Lineage (NCBI taxonomy): Eukaryota > Metazoa > Arthropoda > Insecta > Diptera > Drosophilidae > Lordiphosa > Lordiphosa magnipectinata. The sequence goes on from JBAMBO010004578.1 coordinate 95,241, forward strand.
CTGTATTTGCTCATACAGTTGTGGGTCCTTATTGAGTTTTTGCTCGTAGACACTCGAGCCGTTTTAGAGCCGTTGGATAGCTTTCCGGCAAAGTGGCTTCAATTTCACGCTACAGAATCCGACCTGATAGTGACTATTAATCTTTTTACAAGTATTTTCCAGTATTTTTACTGCTTTTTGGTCATCTTCGGAGCAGAGCTCTCGTGGTACGATTGGGTCGATGCTGAAGCTATCCATTATTGCCTTGTCAATATCACTCACAATGATGCATGGAAATGTTGGATTGGTTGTACCTTTTATGCCCCATCCTAGCATGCATTTGGAGGCGATGGGTTCGTTGCGTCTTCCTTCACGGATTTTGCGAGGTACGGCCAGAGCCCAGTTGTTGGTACCGATTAGTAGCATAGGCGCGGCGTGATGGTATGACTTTAACGGCAGCCTTGCAAGTGGGAGTATCGCTTGCATAGTACATCCATATCAACGCTCTGCATTGGAAGTGGCAAGATTTGTACTGTGTGTACATTGTTCAGCCACTGGTTTTTTTCATTTCCCATTTCCGATATTTGGATATGTGCCTTAACAGAGGCCTTTTCCGTTCGGGTGGTTTCGCTGGTCTACCGTAAGCAAAGTGGCTCCTGCGTGGTGGAAACTTTAAGAGATTGAAGTGTGGTTTCGTCAATTAGCGTGACGGAGGAGCCCTCATCCAAAAAGGCGAAGGTGTTTATGGTCACTCCGTTGCTATATAATGTGACTGGCAAAATGCGGAAAAATTGCTCGACAATACCATTTTCCATTTGGTGGGCACTGACTACTTCTGGTTTCAGTATGTTTTTATGAAGCAGTGGCTGGTGCTTAGATTTGCAATTATTGACACCACAATCTCGGTTGGAGAAACATTTACGCCCGTGACCTTTAAGGCATATATGGCACGCTTTTTTGTCGCTTATTATATGATGTCTCTCATCTACGGATAGAAGCCTAAACTTATCGTACTGGGCAGCGTGGTGTTCCGTAGTTTGGCACACTACGCATGGCAGCTTGGTGGCAGCTGCTTTGTTGGCTTCTGGCTTGGAACCGGCGTCTCGCTTAAAATCTGCTTCTCGCATGCATGGCGCAGTTCAGCTTTTGCTGGGTTGGCAGCTTTTCAATTAGCTCCCGAAGGAGCATTGGGTTGTTCAAGTGGGACGCCAAGTTGCAAGCTTCCATAGTGGCGCACGCATTGCGCACTGCCATTGCAAAATCAATTATTGATTCTAGTTTGTCCTTGTGGACGGTGATTTTTCTGATCTTCTCGAGCAGTCGATCAAGGATTTGCACAGGCCGTCCAAAAAACGTCTTCAAGGTGCTGATAACTTCCGGCACCAGCGTTGGGATTAACAATTTTTCGCGCACTAACTCGTACGCTATGCCCTTAAGACACTTTTGGAGGCGTAGCATGTTTTCTACGTTTGAATAACCAGCTACTTTGTTGCTGTTCTCGTACATACTGAGAAACATAGGCCAACACTCCGGATTGCCATTGAAGATTGGAAGATCTGGGGATAGAACTTGTCTTGCGGCTAGCTGGGATGAAGTAGGCTCAAATGTGGCGTGTGGTGTCGCTTGCGATCCCTGCTGCTGTGCAAGTAAAGTATATTTTTGTTCCAAGTAGTTTTGTTACAGTGTACGCTTTTCTTCCAGCATGGCCAACATTAAATTGTTGATGATGGGAGCATTGCTTTGCTCGGCAGGAATATTTTCCGCTAGTTTCATTGCACCAAAATTCATTGTTGTTGCTGTGATTTGGGGATGAAGAGTATCGAAATTGGATTGATTTACATGGGGCGGCGGCTGGCTGTTGCCTGAACTGAAGGCCGTTCTGGGTCATGGAACGGTTCCAGATCCGTCGCTAGGATTCGATGTGGCATTCTCTTGGGGGTTGTTCAACGAGTCCATACTTGCTTGCCGCAATGTGCGGAGGGTGGATTACAAAATCCGCAAGTCCATTCTCGTTCTGCGATCGAACTGTTGACTCCGGCATATGTGAAGTGATACCTGATTTTACATTTGTCGCATTGCACCCAGTTTTGAACGCCACCTTTGACTTGTTTTTTTGTTGCACACACCACATACTGTTGCATCGCGTTCCATTGGAGGCATTTTGGCAGATTTCCTCATTTTTGTTGTTTGGTAAAGTTTGTAGCTTAGATTGCTTATATGTAAGCAGTTTGCTAATTTTATTACACTTTTCAACTTTCGGATGAATTTCTGTCTTCTGGCAACGCTGTTGTGTCTATGTGTGCATTGCGTGCCGTGTATGTGCTATTTCGTCACTTTTTGCAACTCTTTATGTACGTATGTATGTGATGTACATATGTATGAAACTTCTAGATGAGTCTGTTGGTCCTCACATATATAATTATGTGTCTTTATTTCACAATTGTTAGGCACGATCTACTGAACTTTTCACGGTTGTCGCTCCCTACTCATATGTATGTAGGCAGTTATTTTGGTAATTTGTCCTTTTGTATTTCGCACGTGAAATTGACGATTACAGTTCTTTACACTTATCTATTTGCAGGCTTTACACAGCTCTTTACACGTATGTATGTGTAGGCTTTATAATGTAATCGAAGCGAAGCGGTTAAAAAAACTTTGTCTAGACGCCCGGATTGTGTATTCTCAACTGACTCGCCGATCGCTGAAGTTGCCACCATTTCGATTTTAGTGTTAGGGTTGCGTCGCTTTTAAATTTGGCGGTTAAATTGAAATTTCGGCGGTAACAAATATAATATATATACTTTATGTGGTCGGAGATGCTTCCTTCTAGGCGTTACAATCATCTCGACAATTTTAATACACCCTCTACAAGGGTATAAAAAGGCTTATATATATTTAATTCTTAATACAGCTTTGCCGTTGCTTACCGGATATATGTAGGTTAAAGTTAGGGATTTAGTAACGTACTCTGCTAACTTAAGAATGTCTCCTTATCCAAAGCAATGGTTGGCTTCGCACACTTCTTGCAGCATTTCGGAATCTTGACGTTGGCTGTAAAATTGCGTTGAGCAGGATAACTGATATTTAAATAGTCCTGAGCACTTGCCAAAAAAAATTGAAAAATATCATATGTACGATTTTGAAGGTACACGGCGACTAACGACGAGACGGCGAATTGATCCCCACAAACTCCACACTCACACAAGGTGATCCACATGCACTCCACAAACACACACGGCGATCCAAACGCACTCACTCCCATCAAAGGAAAATCGCAAAAGCAAAAAGACTCTGGAATCTGAATCATACAATCATTTTGCCAATTTTTCTAATGTTGAAGTAACTAATAATTTGCATATATATTATTTGTTAATAAAGTGAAATTGTTGAAATCATTTAAGGAAAAGTTCCCCGAGCAGATTTTTGCTCATCTATAAAGCTAGCAGAGGGCGAGTTTCACATCATTTTTGGTGGCCCATGAGGGGAACCTTCAATCCCGACTATTACAAAATCATTCAATTTCATTAAGTGCAAATTAACTTCAACCATTCTAAATATATACATATATATTCATATAAATCATACCAGCCGCGCTGCACGTAACCCAACAATCCAACGGCAAAGCACCGTTACATAGATAAACCTAACAGCACAGAGAAGAAGACGAGCACAAAGAAGAAGTCACAAACACTAACCAACGGGACTACTTCTTCACTTGGACAGCAACTACCGTTGAGTCAGTTCGAGTGAGAATTGACGTTGCAGCAAACGCATCGAAGTGAGAGCATCATCAGACTTGAGTGAGAAGCAGCATCGAGTGAAAATCGACTTTGCAGTGAGCGCATCTTCACGGTTGAGTGAGAAGGTGAGTGTTTGTTGTGGGAGTATTTGTGTTACGATCAAAGTGAGTGCATTTTATTGCTCAAGTTTTCCGCAAGCAATTAAAGATGCCACTGTATTCGGATTCAGACGCTGATATCGACGGAATATTTGCTCTTCAGTCAGATTTAATTGGGCGATTAAATAATCTATATCGGAACTTTAAAAGGACAGCTCAGATAGAAAAACTAAACCCTATTTTCAGCTGCGTTTACGTAAATTAGAAGACCTATCAATTGAATTCAATAAAAACCATTAACAGCTGATAATATTCAAATGTCCAAGTTCTCATTCACACATATCTAACGCGGTAGCCTTTCAATTCGACGACGACTACACATCAATTGCCTGCGCAATATCAGAGGCAGCAGAAGACTCATCTTCATAGTACCGTAATAGCAGCTCCATCGTCTGTGCAGCTACCAAAGCTGCCCATACCAACATATACTGGCAAATTTGTGGACTGGCCTGCATTCTACGGTACCTTTGTCCAGCTCATTCACGACAACACGACTCTGTCCGACATCCAAAAGTTTCATTTTCTGAAGCAAGCTCTGCCCGCCGATCGCGATATAGACGTTCAGCAAATAACTCTCACTGGGTGTAACTATGCGACAGCATGGAGTCTCATTGTCCAACGCTACAATAATCCGAGACTGCAGTTTATGTTCCACATGAATACCATTTATGATTTGCCACAGTTGACCAAGGAGCGTTCCTCTGACCTAAAACACATGATAAATGTTTCAAATGTTTGTATCAACGCTCTGAAGCGCCTCGATATCGCCATCACGACTTGCGAACATTGGATGGTGCATCACCTTGTTACCAAACTTCCAACAACTTCGCTTCAAGCATGGGAGCATTTCCTTGGTAGCTCAGTCAGCATCCCTGCCCTCAGTTGGAGTCCTTTCTCAACAACCGCCTCATAAGTATTGACGTAATCGAAAATCGATGTTTACTTCCACCTACGCGGCCATCTATGCCGCAACCCGCCACTCAACGGCACAACCACAAGTCCTCAGGCAACACACCTTACAAGGGAAACAGTTTTCACACCACGACTGGAACTGCTGACCCCATTCGCTGCACGCTCTGTGGCGACAACCAAATTCTTCGTCGTTTTTCTGAGTTCTTGACCAAGGATTGCTTTGCTACAAAAGCTGTTGCCGATCGTGCTAAGGCATGCCTCAATTGTCTCAGCATCTCGCACACACTTGCACAATGCCCCAGCAGCAGAAATTGTTTGCAGTGCGGTCAAAGGCATCCTACGCTTTTACACTTTCCAAACAATACAACCGCTGCTAATGTGGCTCCGGCGAATCCACACCAACCCTTTAGTTCAAACCATAGCTCTCGTTCCAGTGATCCCGTACAGTCCGCAGCTACCGTCTCGTCTTTAGGGACACACACAGCGCAACTCCATAGCTATCGTTTGAGTGATCTCGCACAGTCTGCAGTTACCGACTCGTCTGTGGGAACACACACAGCGCAACCTCGCAGTATGCTTCTGGCCACAGCTCTCGTCAGACTTCACAACTATCAAACTGGCAAATCCGCTGTGGTCCGTGCTCTACAAGCATCGAAGCTGCGTTTGTACTTAATACTCTCACATCCCAATTACCAAAACAAAAAATCGATTTGCATAATTGCCATCATCTACAAGGACTAGAGCTTGCTGATCCCACGTTCTGTAAATCAAACAGAATTGATCTTCTTCTTGGAGTAGACGTAATACCACAACTTATGCTTCCGGAGCTCCGTCGAGGAAGAAAGATCAACCAATTGCACAACGTACGCAGCTCGGCTGGATCGTCTTTGGTCAAGTCACAGCAACATATTCGCATACTGTGACCATTCGCAGTCATCACACTCACCTCGAGAATCTGGTTCAAAGGATCTTTGAAATGGATCCGTTTACCTCCACAAGGCAGCTTACACCAGAAGAACAATGGTGTGAGGAACACTTCCAAAGTACTCACACACGCCAACCAAACGGCAAGTATTTGGTACGCCTTCCGTTTAAAAGTTTGTTCGATCCTACACAGGTACTAGGCAAATCTCGCCAAATTGCACTTAACCGCTTCCAAATGCTCGAACGGAAGTTTCAAAGGCAGCCAGAGCTGCATAAACGTTATACCAAGGTCATTAACGAATATTTTGAACTAGGCCAAGTTACCGAAGTAACAACTTCTGAAGCGCAACATTGTTTCATTGACTCACTTGTACTGCGTGCACCTTACCACATCACGCAGTATTTAAAGAAGAAAGCCTATCTTCCAAAGTGAGAGTAGTGTATGATGCTTCATATAAAACATCAAATGGGAAATCACTTAACGATGCACTGTGCACTGGTCCAGCTTTACAAAATGATCTGGCAGGTGTGGTTTTAAAATGGCGTTTCCATCAATTTGTGTTTGCAGCAGATATTCAAAGGATGTATAGGTGCATTGACATGCACCGATAAGACGCTCAATATCAAAGAATATTCTGGCGAGATGAACCAAATCGGCTAGCTGAATACTATTTAAATACCGTCACATTCGGAACAGCATCAGCCCCATACACAGCCATTCGTGTCGTTCTACAATTAGCAGAAGATGAACGGGATAGGTATCCACTCGCCGAAACAGTACTCAAAAACGAGATGTATGTCGATGACGTACAAAGCGGTCATTCAACCATATCTGGTGCCATAGAAATCAGAGATCAACTGGTAGCTGCTCTGCGATCAGCTGGGATGGAACTCAGAAAATGGTCCGCAAACAGCGTATCTCTGTTAAATAACATACCTACAGCATATCTGTCCAGCACCAACATATTAGAGTTTGACAATCAAGACTCCATTAAAACCATAGGTCTATATTGGCATTATAATAAAGATTATTACGGTTTTAAAATCAAATTCACAATAGTCTCAGTATATACTAAACGTTCTACACTCTCCACAGTCGCTCGCCTATACGATCCCTTGGGCTTCATAACTCCCAGCATCACTACAGCCAAGGCGATCCTGATCCTACTCAGTGGAGACATGTACCTACCATTGGGGACCTGAACACCATAAAGGATGAGTGGCCAACTCCTGTGGGGTGATACCGTGTAGCACAGTCAGCTGGATTTTGTAAAGCTGGATTGCTGACTGTGCTACACGCGGTATCACCCCACAGGAGTTGTCCACTCATCCTTTATGGTGGTCAGGTCCCCAATGGCTTCACGAGCAAGAATCACATTGGCCTGCAAGCAATTGTTCCATCCAGGACATCGACATGGGCAGTATCGAACAAAAGCCGTCCAAATTGTTGCTACACAATGCAGAAATTTCGGAAGTCCAGGAATCCTTTCTTAAACACTACTCATCATTCAAGGAGCTTATATCAGTCATGGCTTACGTACTACGGTTTCTCCACAATATTCGAACCAAAGGTAATGAACGACCAACCGGCCCTCTTCAGGTGCAAGAACTGCAGGGCGCCCTTATTAAAATTGAGCGTATTGTCCAGCAAGAGAAATTCAGCGCTGAAATCTCTATTTTTAAAGCCAATAAACCCTTACTAAGCAAGCATACGCTCTGTCAAGTGTCACCTTTTCTGGATGACGAAAATATTATTCGTGTTCGTGGTCGACTACGACATGCAAATCATCTCTTTATTAATTAACGAAACCCAATGATTCTACCTCATATGCATCATTTCACTGATCTAGTGGTTCGAAATGCACATCGCATCACTTTGCATGGTGGTACAGAACTGACACTAGCTACAATTCGACACCAGTTTTGGATAATCAATGGAAAACAAGTCGTCAAGCGCATCCTTCGAAAATGCGTACAGTGTTTTCGACATCGACCTAGCTGTGCAATTGATGGCAGATCTTCCTCTGCACAGAGTAAACCCTCCAAAACGAGCCTTCATAGCCACTGGCGTGGACTACACGGGAGCTTTCGAGATACGGGCATCAAGATTCCGTGGACACACAAGCTACAAAGCGTATATCGCAGTTTTTATCTGCCTAGCTACAAAAGCTAAACACCTAGAGGCTGTTACAGAATTGTCCACTGAGCATTTTCTCATGGCTTTGCAGCGTTTTATTGCTCGACGCGGATATTGTCAGCACATGTATAGTGATTGCGGCACTTACTTCATTGGAGCAGACAAAGCACTTCAAAGCTGGCATAAAATGGATAGTAGTTCCGGCAGTAGCTTCACGTCAAGTTCAATGGCACTTCAACCCCCCGCACAGTCCCAATTTCGGAGGACTATGGGAAGCCAATGTGAAAGCAGTCAAAACCCATCTTTATCGAACCTTCTCCGGAAACCGAATGACATACGAGCAACTCTCCACAGTCTTAACACAGATAGAAGCCTGTCTTAACTCTAGGCCCTTATGCCCTCTTAACGTAAAGCCTGATGACCTATTAGTGCTAACACCCGCTCATTTCTTAATCGGCGATTAATTGGCTCCAACGGATATCGCTCCAAAGGATGTCCCACTAAGGACTCACTTTCTTGAAGGACAAAGAGTGTTGGGACAATTCTGGAATCGTCGGAGCACTGATTGGCTTTCTTATCTACAAGCTCGCCCAAAATGGCGCCACGAAAGCGACAACCTTCAAATTAACGACATTGTTATTATTAAGGATGACCGGCTGCCGCCCAACGAATGGAAATTAGGACGAATAATTGAAGTTCACCCAGGAGCAGACAATCTGGTTAGGGTTGCCAATATTAAAACGTCATCCGGCGTATATAAGCTCTCTGTTTCTAAAATATGTCGACTGCCAATATCAAGTTTTGTCGAGCCTGATCCAGAAAAATCCATTTACCCAAACTAGCATCTTTGATCGCACATTTATATGCCACAATGAACATGAACTGAAAAGAGAAACTTTTCAGTAGAGCAGCGATCGAATGGTTTCAATACTGGTCCCAGTATTGGGGGCGGCATGTACGATTTTGAAGGTACAAGGCGACTAACGACGAGACGGCGAATTGATTCCCACAAACTCCAAACTCACACAAGGTGATCCACATGCACTCCGCACTTTTCTAATGTTGAAGTAACTAATAATTTGCATATATATTAGTGAAGTAAAGTGAAATTTAGGAAATCATTGAAGGAAAAGTCCCCCGAGCAGATTTTTGCTCATCTACGAAGCTGGCATCAGAACATCATACATATAGAGTTAGTAAAAAATAATAGTCATAATAATAACAATAAATAATATATTAAAATACAATATCAATAAAACGAATTTAAAAATGTATAATCATTTATTAATTTACCTTCTGCAGCACATGACATATGTTGCAACCCGTTGTTGACGTCGACATCCTCTTTGGAGGATGGTATAGATAGAGATTCCATACTAGAAAATTAAAAAAATACTAAATTAAATATTAATAATGAAAATATAAATAATAATAATGCACATATACATATGCATGTGGGCATAAGTGTGTGATCAACGCCACGCAACCACCCAGTCGGACTTGTATGCATGCCTGAAGTACATATTTCATGCCTACTTCTCACGTCAGTAGGCATGAGAAACCTGAAAGGTCCCATTCGTTTTTGTTAAGCAACGCCGTAAAACTCAGGGGTTGTTGTTGTAATCGTTAGCGGTTTAAGTGACGTCACGCGGCAGCCTCCGGGTTCTGCTTTTCTCTCTACAAACTCAGTACTTCAGAGACCAACTTTGTATATCGTAGGTAGGAAGAGTTGAGACGTTGGATGAGAAACACCAGACTATTTGAAATTTTTTTTTATTTATTTAAACCAACAACAATTATGGCTACCCTTATAAATATTATTGATGTTCGCCATGGTGCTTTTCATGTTGGCTTTCGTTGCTGTTATGTTATGTTAGCGAGGATAGTTAGCGACTTGGCCTTTAAATGTATTGTTGTTTGTAGTTTTTAAACACGTGAGCAGTATTAAGTTAAAATTTATTAATAGAATTTTGGTAAATTAGTGATAATAAAAATACATAAATGCTATAAAATCCCTAGATGTAATTTGAATTTGAATGAAGAATTTTGGTAAATTAGTGATAATAAAAATACATAAATGCTATAAAATCCCTAGATGTAATTAAATTCTATACTCAACACGAATATATTGCGCATTTGTAATTATAAAATTATTAGAAATATTCACGGTCACCACATCTTTTTTCCGCAAAAGCCGAAATCAAACTGACTTCATATTTATTTTCGTATTCTCTCTATCGTTTGGTCAACGTTCATCAAGCGTTCGGTGATAACTTCGTTTTTCTACTTCGTGTTCAATCTCCACGAAAGAGAGTTTGAACCGTTTCACGATATGCTGACTCTTAGCCTTACGAATAGCTGAGAAAACAACGTGTGAGTTTGTGATGGTGAAAAATTGACTTATATTATGCTAAACAAGTAAGAGCGCTGTAGTCGTGTTTCCCGACTACAAAATACCCTGTTCAATTGAGACACACATGCAAACACACTCACATACACAAACGCATACACACCAACGAGAGCACACAACCACACACACGCGCGCTCACACGCGGCCTGCGGAGGCAGCGCTGCCTGCATGAAGTGGCCGCTTGCAATGTCCGACTGGGCACGTGTTCACTTAAGTTACAATTGTTGCTAAATATGCATACATACACAGGAACGCGAAACGGAGTTTGCTTTTTCCTTTCTTCTTCTAACTAAAGCTGATGAGACGAAAATGCAAACTCGGTTACGAGCGTGTGTTTACACACTTATGTTTGTATGTATATGCTACGCATCGACCGAAAACAAATGCGTAGAGGCCTTAACATGTCTTTGCAAAGAAGCACAAGCACTAATAAAAATTAAAAACTCGATACTTACATATAATGCATAGCGACACAGCGTGGCCGCTTCTTTTAATTAAACTCTTTAAGAAGTTGCTCCATGTTATGTTGATCATCCATCGTAATTTTTTCACACATCACTTGCACTTCCGACATCTTTGTCTTCTCATATTCAATTGATTTCCGTCACAGCCAGCTGCTAATTTCAATGCTGTCATCGCTGCTTGCAGCTTCGTAGCAGCCGCAGCGTCGGCGATGCTGAGAGCAAGAGCGAGAACTGTTGTCATTTTTTGCTCGGGCTCTTCGCTTATGGCTCCTCGCACTTCCCTCGCCCACAAGTTTGAAGTCAAGATCAGTTGTCTTCTCGAATTCGAGCAGTTTTCGTCTTAAAAAATCAAGAAGAAGAAAATCTAAATTGATGCCGATTTCAGTCTCAGTGTTCGCAACAAACCGCCGACGAGGTCAGACGTGTTTTTCTTGAGCTCCGTTTAAAAACGTTATAAAAGTGTTCAAATCGGATATTTTAACAAACACCTTCGACCCGCGACAAAAGACGCTAATGGACATTCATAGGCACTCGTGCTTATGTTGTCCAATAATATCTAATTTGTTGATTTTTAATTAAATATAATTTAATCAAATGACAAAGTTCACAAACAACAAATGCAACTGGAAAAAATACCAACAACACCATGAGTCAGAGAGAACTCACTACTCAAATGCAACAACAGCAAAGCGATCGCCGGCTTTCTATTCAGCGCAACAATGCTTACTTTGCAGTAGTCTCCTCCGACCCCGCCAGCACGCTTAAACCAACAAGTGATGTGAACGTAAGCTCTTTTTCAACCGCTCCGACATGGAGTGATCAATGCCCCTCCCCTCTGCTCACGATGAGTACGGTAACGCTCATCACAGCATAATCAACATTAACAAGCACAACAACAACAAGTGTTCGAAATAAATCGATCACCACCAACCATCTTCCAATAATGTCAACGCAGCATGCACTCCCACCAACACACACACAAGGAAGTACAACACCAACCACCCGCTCATATGTGCAGACTGGCATCGATCGGTATGTACAAATAAACAAACGAAAATTAAGCCCGCAAAACAAAAAAAGCGGCAACACTTCAAAAATTAACAAAACAAGTGATTTACCTGTGGACAAAGATCCGCTCACTGGAAATAGGTTCCAAATTCTTGGCAAACAGCTTGACGCAGAGTGCGATGAAAAGGCTCCAAATGCCGCAAAACCAAGGCCTCCACCAATCTACATAAGAGATAACAACTGCGCAACCCTAGTTACAAAGCTTATCCCACTAATAGGCAACAACAACTTGTATGTGACATCAGTCAGCAAAGGCAAAATACGCGAAACGAAGCTCCAAGTCAACACCGAGGAAAACTATCGCACTGTCGACAAATACTTAACAACTGAAAACAAAAACTATTACACCTACCAACTAAAAAGCTGCAAAGGGCTACAAGTGGTAATCAAAGGCATTGAATCAAGTGTGCCATCAACGGAAGTCGGCACTGCATTAGAAGAAAAGGGATTTAAGATCAAGTCCGTAAAAAACCTTATGAACAGAGACAAAATACCCCAGCCACTATTCAAAGTTGAGCTAAGTCCGGAAAACACAGCTCCCAACAAAAATGTTGTGCACCCAATTTACAACCTACAGTTCTTATTGCACCGCAGAATAACTGTAGAGGAGCCTCACAAACGTACAAATCCATTACAATGTATCGATTGCCAAGAATTCGGGCACACTAAAGCCTACTGCGCTCTACGACCTGTTTGTGTAGCATGCGGAGAGCTGCACAACACTGCCACATGTCCTGCGAGCAAGGAGGACCCTTCTGTTAAAAATAGCAGTAACTGTGGAGGCAACCACACTGCAAATTACAGAGGTTGCCCAGTCTACAAAGATCTGAAGAGCAGGCTTAATACGCGCACTGAATTTGCACGTTCCAATGGAAACCTTAATCAGTTTACACCCTCGCAATGGACTCCTGGAGTTTTCTTTACCAAAGCTGCTAGATCGTCGTTTGTCCCATCGAGTACTACCCAAGGCGTTTCTTTTGCAAGTGCATTGAAACTAGGAATGGATAGACCCACATCCCCAGCCACAGTCTCACACGATACACGAACTTATCCGGCTCTGCCAACAATTAATAAACAAGCGGAACAACCATCAAACTATAATAGCTTAGAAACCATGTTTTTATCGTTGCAGCAAACACTGAAGGAATTCATTGGATTTATGCAAAACGCAATGCAAGAACAAATGAGGAATCAAGGCATTCTCATTCAAATGCTCGCCTCGCAACAAACCAAATAATGGCTCTCCTAAGAGTTTCACTCTGGAATGCAAATGGCATTCCTTGCCACATAGTGGAGTTATCAAAATTTCTCCAAGACAATGAAATCGACATAATACTTCTTGCCGAAACTCATCTGACGGACAGATATAACTTTCAATTACCGGGGTATGCATTTTATGGCACAAATCACCCAGATGGTAAAGCCCATGGCGGAACTGGCATCCTAGTCAGAAACCGCATTAAGCATTACCCACTATCGGGATTTTCGGAAAACTACCTACAAGCCACATCAATATGTGTAGAATCTAAAAGAGGCAATATCACCTTGTCGGCGGTTTATTGTCCGCCACGCTTCGCAGTATCAGAAAATCAATTTCTAGATTTTTTTAATACATTAGGCTTTTTAGCCGCGGCTTTTTAGCCGCTGGTGACTCTAATTCGAAACATCCGTACTGGGGCTCTAGACTGACTAATCCAAAAGGAAAGCAACTGTTTAGCGTACTTATGCGCGCATCAAACAAACTCGACTATGTATCTTTGGGTAGGCCTACATATTGGCCAGCAGATCCCAAGAAAATACCCGACCTAATACACTTTGCCATAACAAGAAAAGTTCCACAAAATTTGGTAACTGCAGAAGCACTCACAGATTTGTCGTCAGACCATTCTCCGATTATTTTTACCCTTCTGGAGTGTCCTCAGATCAGAGAGTATCCTCGGAGACTGACATCACATAAGATAAACTGGCTCAAATACAACAAATTTATTAACAGTCACATTGAACTGAGCCCAACCATAAACAGCGAAGAAGACTTTGAAAATTCAGTCCAAGCCCTGAGCTCAGTTATTACTGCTGCAGCTCATCTCTCGAGCCCACTAACAACATCAACAACAACACCTAAGCAAGATCGTAGATTAACAAACAGCCTTATAGACCGGCTGGTCGCTGAAAAGTGGCGTGCAAGAAGAGAATGGCAGAGCAATCGGTCGCCTGCTGCATGGACTCGCCTGAGACATGCAGAACGCGTACTTCACAAAGCACTCGAAGCTGAGGAGCAGCTAGCCCATAGCCGTTACTTCGAAAAACTATCGCCTACAACCACCAAATTCCCCCTATGGAGAGCACACGCATGCATAAAGCCACCTGCAAAGGTAGATACGCCTTTGAGAGATCAGAGAGGAAAATGGGCCAGCAGCGACGAAGAAAAGGCAAATGTATTTGCCCTTCACTTAAGAAATGTTTTACAGCCGAATCCACCAACCAATGCATATGCACTGCCACTGATTCCCACTGCCGCACAGACTTACCCAATCAAAGTGCGCTTGAAATAAAAAACGTTTTAACAAAACTCAATCCCAAAAAAGCACCAGGACATGATCTTATTACGCCTAAAATGATTATGGAACTTCCAAGTCCTGCCATTACATACATCTCGAGAATCTTCAATGACGTATTGCGATGTGGATACTTTCCAATTCAGTGGAAATCGACAATCATAATGATTCAGAAACCAGGAAAGGATAAAACACAAGCGTCATCATATAGACCCATTAGCCTGCATTCTCGCCTCCGAAGAAAAGACCTACCAACCCAGCGACTGAATTAAAGGGCCGCAGAACATAAACTAGCTAGAATAGGGGATGGTTGTACAATAGTTTCTAGATTAAGATTTGAAAAATTATTGTTAGTCTCATTAAGAGAAGATTCAATAAATACTTAAAAAAGCTAAAAAAAAAAAAAAAAAGATTTCAGTCTCGCCAATTCGTGCTAGATTTCTCTGGGTGTAATAATAATTAATACATACATGAACATTCTATGTGACACTTTGTTGCATCCATAAATATATAAACACAAAAGCTCACTTAAATTCTTTCTTTGTTTCCCATAAGGAAATATAATCAGCCAGTTGGGTCTCTGCATAAGATTGCAGAGTCAGCGACTTGACGCTCTGCGCGTCGTCGCTTTGCATACTAACACACACACACACAAATGCATCTGAGCGCTGCTCCCTCCAACTCTAAAAGCTGAAAAGATATTTAAGCAGTTCAATTCATTCGGTCTTTTTATTAATTACATGGCGACCGTGACACCTGTAAACCCGTGGCAAATGGTTCAAATCAATACCCAATAACTTTGGGAAGCGTGTAAAAGAAACAAAACAAAATTAATGAAAAAAATAACGAAAACTACATCTTTATCCAAAAATGCGGAAGCAACCGCAAAAACAAACCTGAAACTTTTTATTAATCACCAAAGCCGCCTCCAGGCTTTTGGGAAGCGGAGAAGGAGGATACAGTGACCATAGCAAGCACTGGTTGACCGACCTGTCAAATAAAAATGCACGCGGAGCAAGGGACCGCTTCCTGAGCCATCGATGTAGGATGTATTACAACAAAAAATTATGAAGCTAGAAGCATATCTAACTAAAAAAAAGCAGCGTCAGCGAGCCCAGGAAAGGGACAAGCAGCTAACTAAAGTACCAGCAAAAACTACAAGAATCAACAGAGGAGCAGCAGCGCTACCACCCAGCAAGCATTTTATGAAATTTCTGATCACACTCGAGTCTTTTTCGAGTCCTTCTTCTTCTGCTTTATTGGCCCGATGTTGCATCACAACCGCATGACGGTCTTGGCCTCTGCAATGAATGCGCTCCACTCGCTTCGGCATTGTGCGAGCTGGCACCAGTTGTTCACACCAAGGTTGGAAATGTCTTTCCGCACTTGATCATCCCATCTTAGTGGTGGGCGACCCCTCCTGCCTTGTCCTCCAAAGTCAGCCGCCTTCGATGGTATGGCTAGGTACCATTTTCTCCCGACAAAAGTATCATTTATGATCAGAAAACGAGCGCAATTATGACTATTTTAATAAGACTGAGGACTCGAAAAGACTCGAGTGCGATCAGAAATTTCATAAAATGCTTGCTGGGTAGTGATGCGAAGAAACGAAATTAAGGCTGACCTAACGGAGATAGCTCTTTCTTGCCCTTATTTTTTTGATTAAGCGACGGCGCTTTACGCCTCTTTCGCTAGATAAGAACTAACAAAAACCCTACATTCCGACATGACTAACACACACAATTCAGTCTTAAACTTAAATTAAGTAAATTATTATAAGCTTGACCTTTGAAAAATGAAAACTGTATTGTGTGAATCATCCATCTCACTTATTTACAAAAAAAAAACCCCAAAAAGAAAGATATATAAATTTTGAGAAAGAAATTGAAGTAAATTAAACAAATCCAGCTATAACAACTCTAGACCAATTATCAACAAGTATCAAACATCAGCAACAAAACTAACAAAACTAAAGTCTAACATCAAGTTCCTGTTAAAATGACGTAAATCAAAACTAATACCTAAATTCATAAGCAACACAACCAAATGTAAGAACATTTTTACAAACAAACATGACTTACCAACTGACATACAACAAACGCTAAACAGACACACACATACTTTTCATATGAAAATATTAGGCCTCCTCATCAAACATAAACACAGCACATTGAGAAAACAGAGCAAAGAGATGAATACAACAACAACAATGGTAGACCAGCTGCTCAGTTCAGCTGACTCCAAAGCATTTTTTGAGAGTGAGAGGAACATCTGTAACAAACTTACAACAACACTCAAGGAACGTCAGGAACTGAAACATGAGAGTTTGCGCAAAGAAAGGAACGAAATCTTTGCACACAACAACAAACATAAAGAGTGGTTCGTCAACAAAACGAAGGCCGAGTTCCCACCCAACATTGAAGCGTTGCTTGCAAAAGGCCCGAAGTTTGCGTTGCCAGTAGACAACAAGAGATTCCCTCTCTTTAATTACATAGCTGACGGAGAGGAGCACGTACAAACGATACGAGACAAGGAACTACAAGAAACAGCGCGAACCAGATTCTCTTTGCTGGTGAAAGATGCCAAATCTAAGAATACACCGAACACAAGGGATCGGGCCACACTGGACACGGTGGAACAGACACGAAAATTTCTGAGGAAAAATGACAATATTTTAATCTTAACTTCTGACAAAGGAAACAAAACGGTTGCACTTGAGAAAGATGAGTATAGGACGAAAATGATAGACATTTTAGGGGACATGTGCACATATAGAAAATTAAGACAGGATCCGACAACAAGACTACAGACTAAAAATAACAATTTGGTGGACAAACTGTTTAAACTGGAGCTTATTTCAAAGGCCGAAAGGAATAAGCTCATGACAAGTACTGCGCTACCTAGAATATACTACCTAGAATATACGGACTCCCAAAAATCCACAAGGAAGGAACTCCACTACGACCAATTTGCTCGTCCGTCGGGGCACCGTCGCATGGCCTCTGCAGATTCATAATCAAAATTTTGAAGAATCTTACGGTGGACTCAACATACAACGTCAAAAATTCGATTGAGTTCAAACAACGAACGAACAACACGTATATATGCGACGATGAGAGACTAATTTCATTTGATGTAGTCTCTTTATTCCCGAGCATACCTGTAGAACTAGCGTTGGAGACTATTGGACAAAAATGGACTAAGATACAAGAGTATACGAAAATTCCCAAACAACTTTTTATGGAAATCTTAAGATTCTGCATTGTAGAAAATAGATTCTTTAAATTTGAGGACGATATATATACACAGCTAAAAGGCATGCCAATGGGATCCCCAGCATCCCCAGTTATAGCGGAGATCGTGATGGAGGAACTCCTTGACAGCACAGTCATAAAACTAAAGCACCCTCCAAGATTGCTTACAAAATATGTAGACGATCTTTTTGCCATCACCAAAGAAGAAGAGATACAAAACACACTTGACGCACTAAACTCATTTCACAGGAATTTAAATTTCACCATGGAATTGGAGACAGATGGCAAACTAGCATATTTAGACTCCACAATTAACAGACAGGGAAATCAACTTAAGCTAAGGTGGTACAAGAAGCCATCAGCATCAGGCAGAATCATCAACTACCATTCCAAGCACCCGAGAAATATGGTAATAAATACAGCAAGGGGTTGTATACAACGGATGATGAAAATTAGTGACGAAATATATCATAAGGAGACCATTTCAGAGATTAAACAAATTTTGAAAGACAATGACTTCCCAACAAAAATTATCAAATCCCTGATTGAGAAGAACGGCCAACCAATTTCCAAAAGAAAACAACAACCCAGAATTTATAAGTCTCTAACATATGTCCCTAAGCTTTCTGAACTGTTCGCCCATTCAGACTGCTTCAACAAACATGACATACAACTAGCCCACAAACCCAATAGCACAATGAGAAACTTCTTCAATAAGATGAAGTCCAAAATAGCCACAGGCGACAGGAGTAATGTGATCTACAAGATACCATGCAATGGAAATGCAGATAATAGTTGCAACAAATTGTATATTGGTACAACAAAATCTAAATTAAAAACAAGAATATCCCAACATAGATCGGACTACAAACTCAGACATCAATCAACACACCAACAGACAAGAGACTTAACTACAAGACGGACACGGAAAACTGTGCTCACCTATACAGACACTTACTGACAAATAATAGATCAGTATCCAACTCCACGCCGAACGGAGCAGACGTGTAAAATAATGTATGTAAAAAATCTCTTTTTTGTTTTGTTTTGATTGAATCTATGTTAAATTGTAATTGGTAAATTGTTTTGTAGTGTCCCTGAAGATGGTTGCCGAGGAGCAACCGAAATATATTGGAAAACATCATACATTTTTGTGTGTTTCACTTGACCTAGAGCCGGCAATACTCAAATTTCTAAATTAAAATTACAATGGGTAAAACTCAATCGAAAGCCATTGCCAACACTGCCAATGTCATCGATGACACAGAAATTGAAGATTATACCCCACATATCAATATATATACTTTTGCTTATTCTTGTCGTATGAGTCCGATGCCGATTTCATCAAAAAATACAATTGCTTATTAGAATTTCAAGAGGAGCAAGATACCCTATTCTTGAGTCCCAAAAACTTTCATACACACATTAAAATACCAATAACTCATTCCACTGAGGATGATTTATTATTATTACCCGATAGATCTGCAGTCATTCTTAAAGTACGATTAAAGACCAGTGAAAAAACGGGATTGGTACCCACTCAGGAGATACAACCGGGAATAAGCTCCATAGTAACAAATAACACAGCATACATTCGTGTAATAAATACTACTACAAAAAACGCAGAAATTGACAGTCATAAAATTAAATTTGAATCAATAGATGATTATGAAATAATGTCAATTCCAAAAGAAAATAAAAGATCAATAGAAACTAAACGAACTTTGCTCTGAATACAGTGATATATTTGGTACAGAAACAGAATCTATATCAGCAAATAGCTTTTATAAACAAAAACTTACATTGAATTATAGAGGCAGAAAAGCCTGAAAAAATCAAACAGTTCGAAAAACTCATTAAAGATGGTATAGTTGAACCATCGAGATCTGAATATAACAGCCCACTTCTCGTGGTACCCAAGAAATCACTCCCAAATTCAACGGAAACAAGTAAGAGCGCTGTAGTCGAGTGTCCCGACTACGAAATACCCTGTTCAATTGGGACACACATACAAACCCACTCACATACACAAACGCATACACATACGAGCGAATGCAAACACACACACGCGTGGTCACACGCGGCCTGCGCAGGCAACGTTGCCTGCATGAAGTGGATGCCTGGATCGCAAACATTCCTCTATATAGATGACCTAGTAGTCATTGGATGCTCCGAGCAACATATGTTCAAGAATTTG
Organism: Lordiphosa magnipectinata; assembly: GCA_037044535.1. Taxonomy (NCBI): domain Eukaryota; kingdom Metazoa; phylum Arthropoda; class Insecta; order Diptera; family Drosophilidae; genus Lordiphosa; species Lordiphosa magnipectinata. Next base: position 115,039 of record JBAMBO010004578.1, read on the forward strand.
ACAAACGTGCTCGAACTTTGTCGTAAATTTCACCTAAAATTGCATCCTGAGCAGGGCTGCAAACCGGTTTTGAACCGAACCGGTTCGAACCCGGAATTCCGGCTTTTGTTTTAGTGTGAACCAAACCCTGAACCGAACCACGAGGACGAAAATAGATGAACTCGAACCCGTTCCGAACCCAAGCTTTTGGTTCGGTTCAAAAAAAAATGTCTTCGATTTGTTATTTTCTCCTTTTCGAACTTACTTATTAACATATATATATGTATGTACATATGAAAAACCATTTAAATACGTGAAGAATCGGAGCGAGCTATTGTATATAGTACTTCTTTGCCTACCTATGTACATATGTATACATTCATACGTATGCGTAATTTATATTACATACACATAGACTACAATACTTAAAGTCAGATATATTAATTTGTAATGTGATAAAAATTCATTGTAAAAACCTATTTACACTGCACCATGTATTGAACGTTTTATTTTTCTTCTTATACATATACATATGCGCCAATCTAACCAACCCGGTGCATGCTACTGCAGAAACATGTCAGCTGAATACAAACAGAAGTGAGGGCCATACGCAGCGTGGCCAATTTAGCTATTTTTCCCACCAGATATAGCTATTTTGTAAGCTCGAAAGCCGGAACCTATTCAGTTTTGCAGGAGCCTGCAATTCTAGCTAATTATTTGACATTGTTAAGCTATTTTAAATTAATCTCTGTTAAGTTTTAGCATTTTTAACAGTCGATAGTTGGTGGGAAAATAGCTAAATTGGCAACACTAGCCACGCGCCAAAAATAGGGCGCAAAGAAGAATCGAAACAGCAAGAGACAGAAAACACACAAGTCAAAACAATATAAACGCGCATTTCAATTCGTTTGAGAAGTTTTGACTCAGAAGGTGTGAAGCAATAATGACAAATTTAATATTTACGAAATTAACATACAATGTGAGCACTGATAAATCAGAATGTCACGAATGCAAACTAAATATGACCGACGGGCATGCAGCAAATTTAATGTGGCACCTTCAAAAGAAGACAAAGGCATTTTTGATCAAATGATTGTGAAAAAAGTTCCAAGTGTGGCGAATAAACACCAATCGATGCTCTATTTTGTGAGTTAAAGACTGATTAAAGTGCATACGAGAAAGCATAATCAATCGGACTGAAGATTTATACACTAGCAATAAATGAAGTCCATATCCAGCAAACGAGCGCCAATCTCACGTCAATTATAATCAACGTCTTACTGTCTTACCATGTATTTATGCGTCAGGTGTATACCTATTGTATAGTAATTTTGTAAATATTGGTTAAAACGTGCAACGAACCAAGGTTCGAACCAAAACCAAAGCCCAAAAACCTCGAACCTCAAATTTCCTAACCATAACCGTTGGCAAAATTTTGTTCGAACCTGCAAACCGGAGGTTCCGAAAAATTTGTTGGGTTTGCAGTCCTGATCCTGAGAAATGTTATTTTTTCATGCACGAACTAACCTATTTCGGACATAAATGTACCGGTATAGGCATTCTACCAGATGAAAAAAAATACGACGTCATCAAAAATTATCCAATCCCAACGGTTGCAGATAGTGCAGGTAGATTCGCTGCCTTATGTAACTAATATAGGAGATTTATTCGTAGTTTCGCATAACATTCTCGTCACCTAACGAGACTTTGTAAAAAGAATGTTCAATTCCAATTTACTCCTGAATGCAATAACGCATTCGAATATTTAAAAAGGCACTAATGGAGCCTTTTGCATCATTACAGATGCCAGTAAGCACGCTTGTGGCGCAGTACTTACTCAAGAACGCAATGGTCTACAACTACCAGTTGCATACGCTTCAAGAACTTTTACGCAAGGAGAAAGCAATAAATGCACTACAGAGCAGGAATTAGCAGCTATCCACTGGGCAATAAATCATTTCAGACCTTAAGTTTATGGAAGACATTTCCTTGTAAAAACAGACCATAGAACACTAACTTACCTTACGCGAATGCGTTTAGACTTAGAAGAATATGATTTTGAGGTACAATACCTCAAGGGGAAAGATAACCACGTTGCATATGGGCATTTCCATAGAAAAGTCCACCGTGGCCGGAAAAATATAAGTCATTACAAAAATACTGTTATATGATATAATCTTAGAAAAACATTCATATTTAATTAATTTAAGTAATTCACATTTAAATTCCTTTCTCAAGGTGAATAAACCAACGGTAAAACTGCATAAATGCCATTTCTTTATTTTTGTAGTTTTTTAATAGCATTTTCTCTTAAATGTTATTGCCCTTAAGAGAGATGATACATGAAAATAGCCATTACATAAAATCTCTCTTCTAACAACGGTTATCTAAAAAAAGTGCAAAGAGATCAAGCCAATCACGATTAACTGTTAATTTTTAATTTGCTTTAGTTCATGTTCTAATGTCGCGTGCGACATCGAAAAACATAATTTGTTCTCATTTCTTGATTGATACCAGCAGCAAGTGTGTGAAAACTTTTCGCTAAACAGAGTTTGGTGGCTATAAAAATATAAAAAAAACAACAAGTGCAAAAAAATCAAATTTGAAATTTTTGGATTTTTTTGAAGTTTGTCGCGTGCGACATCGTGAGTGTAACATATTTTTTAAAATATAATTAAGTCTTAATATATATTAATGTGTGTTGGCAGCATGCCAAGAGAATTGGCTAAAAAACTGAAAATCCTTGACGTCTTGAATAAAAAGTATAAGAAACGAACAAATGAAGAGATAAAATCCAGTAACTTACTGAAAGAAGACCAGATAAAAGCAGTTCAAAACTTTTATATAAGCGATAATGTTAGCGTGCAAGCTGCTGGAACGAAAGATACTCTTCTATGTGATGGACAAGTAGTTGCCAAGCGCTTTATGCTGATGACGGTTTCAGAAGCCTATCAGTTGTGTAGAATTGAGCTTACAACTGAAGGATTACGAAAAGCCGCCGTTTTTAAAAATCGACCAAGTCATGACCTATTGACAAACAAAGTTCCGCATTACATTTGTGTTTGCAAGTACCATGCTAATTGTGGGTTTTTGTTAGAAGGCTGTGCAATAGTAATTCCGTCTTTTCCAAGTGATTTCCAAACTTATTTTAAATCTGCTTGCTGCGATATCCTTGACGAAAATTGTATGACTGGCGATTGCGAAAAATGTGTACGAGACGTAGAACATGAGTTAGTTCCGCTCAAATATCGAGGAAAAATGGATGAAGATGTTAAATGGCAACATTGGCGGAGCATTGAAAACCGAATAAACCGAACACTTACTATTGCTCCGTTATCTGACCTTATTTATGAACTGGAGACGCGGCTACCGGCATTCAAATTGCATTTTTTTTACTAAACGTGCCCAACAAAAATATTTTGAAGACAAGAGAAAACAAATAAAGCCAGCGGAGATTGTTTTGCAAGTAGATTTCGCAGAAAATTATCGCCTTAACACTCAAAATGAGATTCAAAGTGCTCACTTTAATTACTGCCAAGTTACTATTTTCACTTGTGTGGCATGGATTTTTGGCGAAATGAAATTATTTGCTATCGTTAGTGACAAACACGACGTCTGCTGTTTTTTAACGAAACTCATTCAGCAAATTCAAAGTCAGTATAGAAGTTTTTTGAACATATTTATATTCTCTGATGGAAGCAGCTCGCAGTTTAAAAACAATTTTATCGTCTCAAGTCTAGTTGATTTTGTAAGAGAATTTGGGTGCAATTACATGGAATGGAACTACTTCGCAACTTCACATGGGAAAGGTGCCGTCGTCGATGCAGTAGAAGCAGTCTTAAAACGAAAAGTTTGGCAAATAACGAAATCAAAAAATGTCGTTTTAAATGATGCGATTTCGTTTTATAAATGTGCACTAAATAACATAAGCGGTCTCCAAATTTTGTACGTCTCTTCAGAGGAAATTGAAGGATTTTCTCTTCAACTAGTACATAAATGGAAGGATTTTTCAAGTATCCCTGGTATCCATCAACTACACAGCTTTTCCTGTGACGGTCACCAAATTAAAGCAGCTCGGACCGCATTTTCTTTAAAGAAAAATATTTAAATAAACTTGCAACTCTTTCCTATTTGTTCTTAAAATTCATCTAATCAATCTTTTAATTACTAAATAATTCTTAAAATAAATAACATATAAATAATTACCTAAAAAAAACCATAGTGGAAAAATATGTCGCGTTCGCAATGTCACGTATCGAATCATATTTTATTTTGAAATAAAAAAAACTAAAGATAATTTTTCGATCAAATAAATTCTAATATACAGTAAAATTATTCAACAACATTTTAAAACTAGTCGCACTATATAGTTTTGGCAGATTTCGCTGAGTTTTGCTTTTATATTGATGGCCAAAAATACAACTTCCGTATTTTGTCGCGTGCGAATCGCTTTTTAATTGGCTATATCTTGGAACCAGCACTAGGTATGCTCTTTACTTTACCACTAATTAAAGAGCTTCAAAAGTGCTATAAGTTAAAGTAACAGAAGAAAATTAAAATTTTATAGTTTGACTTTTATATCACTTTAATGCGTACGACGGTCGCGTTCGACATCATGGAAATACCCATATGCTCTGTCCAGAATAGCTATTGGAGAGCTTATAAACATGAATAGACAAATATTGGAGGTCTCAACGAGATCATCAAAATACAAGTAAGAGCGCTGTAGTCGAGTTTCCAGACTACAAAATACCCTGTTTTATTAAGACACACATACAAACACACTAATATAGACAAACGCACACACACACACGCACGCGCACACACACACACGCTACTAGGGGTAGAGTTCTACTTGCAGCCCTGTGCAACCTCGATCAGGTACTACTCAACGATGGAGCGACTTCCACTTTCGATAATGGCCGGGGATCATCCTTCGTAGAGGTCACGTTTGCCAGTCCCTCGATATCGCGTCAGATAAACTGGAAAGTGTCAGAAACCACGACCCTCAGCGATCATTCAATGATAGAATTCGAAGAAGTACCGCCTAGTAGTCACATATACACCAGAGGTGTACGGCAATTCTGCTTCAAGTCGTGGATAACCACAGCACTCGACAATGAGATGCTTGAGTATATGATAATGGACATGACCGTGAATGATGGTACGGCTGATCAAATGGCAAGGGATCTTTCAAAGACTCTAACTGCAGTATTTGATGCGACAATGCCAAGAAAGGGAAGGCGTACAAAAAGACCTGTAGCATATTGGTGGAACTCTGAAATCGCATCAATAAGAAAAGATTGTTTTAATGCTAGGAGGAGATCAAGAAGAGCCAGGGGGACGGACGTCCATGAAGAGCTCTCAGAAGAGTTCAAGCAGAAAAGGAAGGCGTTTAAAAAAGCATTAGAAAAAAGCAAGGCGGATGCATATAAAGATCTTATTGATAGCGTAGTAGGAAACCCTTGGGGTTCAGCATATAAAATGGTGCGAAACAAAGTCGTAAAAAAAGGAAAGGCTCCAACCAACCCACAGGTTATGAAGGAAATTGTTGAAACCCTCTTCCCAGCGCAGAGGAATAGCAACCCTCTGTGGACAAGCAGCACACATATTGATGGTATCGCAGTAAGCCTGGAGGAAATCATTATTGCAGCAGTGAAAATAACAGCAAAGAAAGCCCCAAGATTGGACGGAATTCCCAGCGAAATCGTCAAAACGGCAGCGATAAGCAAACCGGAGGTATTCCGGAAGGTATTCCAAGCATGCCTTATGGAGGCAGTCTTTCCACGAGGCTGGATGCAGCAGAGACTGGTTCTACTCCCAAAGAACAAAGGACCTGCAAACGACTCTTGATCCTACCGCCCAATCTGCCTCCTAAACACAGTCACAAAGCTCTTCGAAAGAGTAATCTGTGCGAGAATGGAAGAAACCACAGAGGGAAGCTCCAGACTGGCGGATGAGCAGTATGGATTTAGACCCGGCAGAAGCACACTGGATGCGCTAGAGAAGGTACAAAATATAGCCCAAGGGGCTATTGAGGGAAAACGATGGCTATACGGGTCGAAGCAGTATTGCGCGCTGGTTACGCTGAACGTTCGCAATGCATTCAACTTGGCAAACTGGAACCATATCCTCTGTGCAATGAGCGAAATGCGCATGCCACATTATCTCATTAGAATAGTCGCACAATATTTTGACGACAGAGTCTTGTTGTACGACACTGAAATAGGAATACTGACGTATAACATCACAGGAGGATCTCCACAAGGCTCAGTACTTGGACCTATCCTATCGATGTACAATGGAGTGCTAAGTATCAGCAAATCAACTGGAGCGGCGATACACCGGTTTGCAGACGACATATCCATAACAGTCGTCGAAAAGACGCTGGAAGAGTAGGCCAAAAAATGAACTTCACAATTGCATCTACCAGAAGCTGGCTACTGCTGGTAGGACTAAGCCTCGCAGAACACAAAACGGAAGTTATCCTCATAAGCAGCCGAAAAAAGGTGGAGATCATCGAGATAGCAAGGAAATGGTCAGCTGATCATCTGAAGTACCTGGGGATACTAATCGCGGATGCAACCGAGTTTCCGTCGTACACACGAGAAGCCAGAAAGGCGCATCGGCGTATGTCGATTCGACTCATAAGTGGCTTTTGAACGGTTTCGAACGATGCAGCAGCTGTAATAGCTAACAGCATGCCCCTCGACCTGGAAGCAAAAGCGAGTACACCACGACGGACGCGAATATCTGCGCAGGATGCGCATGGCAAGAGAGTTGGGACAGGTCGGATACAGGATGGTGGACCCAAGAACTCATTTCGAACATAGAGGAGTGGCTTAACCGAAGCCATGGAGAAGTAAACCATCACCTGACCCAGTGGCTTACAAATCATGGATGTTTTAGGGAGTACCTACACCGCTTTAAACACGTAGATACACCCTGTTGCATCTCCTGCAATAACCAAGTGGAGTCTGCAAAACATGTTGTGTTTGAGTGTCAGAGATTCTGCGAGGAGAGGCGTCTACTGAAAAGACTAGCGGGAGAGCCTTTCACGCCGAGAGGACTGGTCGGAAGGATGATAGCTCACAGGATGTGTGGTAAGCCGCGGTATCGCTCATCTAAACAATAATGAGACAAGTCAGGATTGACGAGCAGGCTGTAAGACAGCAGCACTAGCAGAAAGTGCAAAATGCCACTACCTGCCCGCCGTAGTAATACCTTAATTGGCAGTCCCGGAGGAGGAAAAGCAGGTCAGAAGGCGACTGGTTGGGTTTTAGTCCGTAGGCGTTCCATAGAACGAATCGGGCATTCTCCATGCGAATGCAACGGTGCAAGGCGTATCTTTGGAAGATTGCCCAAACATGGTTCGCATACCAAAAAAAAAAGAAATGCTTGCAGCTTAATGGGAACAGGGTATAAACAGGAAAACGTCAGGCCTGACACAACAACTAAATTGCTTGAACATAAAGAAAAATTAAGCCATAGCCATTGGGCATTGGGACATTATTAACAACAATGATGTCAAAAAATATTCGAAACTAAAACTCGAAAATGGTAAATGTTTGTTTAAAATGGGAAAACGAGTCCTATGAAGACATTCATTCATCATTTAGAGGAATGCTTGGAAAGGTTCAAGTCCAGAGAATGCGTTAGTCATCATTCTCTGAAATAAATTTGGCGCTATTTTTAAACCAAATGGTAGTCGCGTGAAACGATATGATCCATTACTCGTTGAAAAAGATGTTATATTTCTTGAACTTTCTTCGAGTTCAATCTGATGAAAACCTGACATTAAGTCAAGGCATGAGAAATATTTTGCTCGACCTAGTTGATCTAAAATATCGTCAATTCTAGGGAGTGGAAATTTATCTGAATGCAGTTTTTTATTTATTTAACGATAGTCAATTGCTAATCGCCGTTTTTTTGTTTTTGAGCCCGGAAGGGCTTTATTTGGGACAAGTAGCAGAGGGCTGTTGTACTCAGACACAGATGGTTCGACAATGTTGTCGGAAATCAGTTTCTTAACTTGTTTTTGAATTTCTTCTGTTTCGCTATGCGGGCGTCGATAGGTTTTGTAATAGACTCATCATCTTTTTATACCCGTTACTCGTAGAGTAAAACGGTATACTAAAGTCGTGCAAATGTATGTAACAGCCAGAAGGAATCATTTCCGACCATATAAAGTAAATATATTAGGGCGGGTCAATTTGTATGGATCTAAAAAAACGTGGTAAGCGTATAGCAGATTCGGAATCCGCGATGAATTCTAAGAAAATTTCACGAAGAAACCCCATGTCTAAAATGAATTCCTAGCCCCCGCTGCGAAGCATGAAAATTTAAGGTTGCAGTATATTTTGGTATATTGAGGTTTGTACGGTTTTTTATACCCGTTACTCGTAGAGTAAAAGGGTCTACTAAAGTCGTGCAAATGTATGTAACAGGCAGAAGGAATCATTTCCGACCATATAAAGTATATATATTCTTGATCAGCATCAACAGCCGAGTCGATATAGCCATGTCCGTCTGTCCGTCTGTCCGTCCGTCTGTATGAACACCTAGATCTCAGAGACTAGAAGAGCTAGAGCAACCAAATTTGAAATGTAGACTCCTATTGTCTGCACGCAGATCAAGTTTATTTTCAATTTTTGCCACGCCCCCTCACGCCCCCGCAATTTGGAAAAAACGTCATATCTCCTACAGTTTTTATGATAGATGGTTCGTACTTTCTAGAGATATCTAGTACTTAAAATTATTTATCGATTTGCTGAAGGAATGATAAAGATCGGATGAACGATACTCAAGTTATGAGCAAAAAACGATCAGTTAACACCCACCACCCACCCCACTCATAACCTAAGCATTGCGTTCAGCAGCAATCTTAGTGAGAGAGAGAGAGAGAGAGAGAGAGAGAGAGACGAGTTAAAAAATGTTGCATACTTTTCGGCTGACCCACCTCAGGCATACAGTAAGGCTATTAAACATTTGTTTCCATGAGTAACGGGTATATCGAAGTCGGTTAGAGCCGACTTTAACTTACGCTCTCGTTTTTTCTAAAAATAATACATTTTGTAAAGATATTATATTTTATTCTGATTCATTTTTTTTTTAAATATAATTTACAAATATTTTTGTTTTTAAATTAACCAACAAATTTTTTTTTAATTAAATTTTTTTTAATAAAAATAACGATAGCACGCCATACACTGATGAAGTGGAAACCAAAAGTCTATAACTTTTTGACAATAAAAGATATAGGTTTGCAATTTGAAATATATATTTAATATAATTTGGAAATTCAAGGTAAGGAGAAATTGAAGGAAAATTCCACCCGAGGGTTCAAAAGGAGTCGCATATTGAGATTCTTAAGCAAAGTAAGTTATTGGGTCACAGAAAAGTTGACGCTGAAGACTCCAATACTAAGCAAAAAAAGCTTTGCGAATTCTTCGAGAAAAAAAAATTAAGTCTAGCAGGCTTAATAGGAATTTGCTGTGATGGAGAACCTACCAATACTGGAATTGAAAATGGAATAATTCGAAAGTTTGAAGTTTCCTTAAGTAAACCATTACATTGGTTTGTTTGTTTGCTACATTTCAACGAACTTCCACTACGCCATTTGTACAATGCCTTAGAAAATTCTAAGACAAGTGGACCATCCACTGCTTGTGGCACTTTGGCGAAGTTACTTGAGACATGTGAACAAGTTTTAATACAACTTCATCAAATTTAAAGCAAACATTTTCTTGCAGACTATACCTCATTTTGAACCCATCTCATTTGGGAATATGCCTCCAACTATTGAAAGTAAAGATGAAAAAAATCTTTCCACTGACGTTTTTTATCTATATAGAATAGCCAAAGCTGTATCGGAAGGTTCGTGTTCAGAGGATGTTGCCAACATGAAACCGGGAAAAATTGTTCATTCGCGCTGGTTGACAGAAGCAAGCAGAATTTTACGCCTTTATGTCGCTAGTAGTTTACCATCAAACAATTTAAAAATGTTGACTAATTTCATTATTAAAGTTTACATACCAATGTATTTTAATGTCAAATTTTATAACTCTGTGGTATACGGCAGTAAACTTTTATTTAATTTTATTCGGTCAGCACAGTTCTTGCCGAAAAATATTAAAGAAATTGTGAACAAAGCAATACAAAACAATTCATTTTTTGCCCATCCAGAAAATATTTTGTTAGCAATGCTTTTCGATGAAAAAAAATCTGTCCGAGAAAATGCTATTAACAAAATTATTTACTATCGCGAAAATTTACAAGATACGTCTTAGCTCCGGTCTCATAAAAAGAATATAATTAATTTCGACTGCATAGATAATATGAATTTAGTTGACTTAGATAACGACGACATCTTATTTGAACCTCCGTTAACTTTTAACATTCCACATGAACACTTATTGGAGTATTCAAATTCTGAGGAAATACCACTGGCAGATCCAGAAATTCCATCCCACATTCAGGGCAATTGTTGACACATGTCGCACGACGCGTAATGCCGCACAATGTAGATGACGTTATGTCAGTAACTTCAGAAAGTCGTTTAAAATATCCACAAATCGAGTCGAAGCCAGACTTTAAAAATTGACTTTATTTATATTTAATATTAAGTTGAATAAATGTATGAAATTAGTGAAAATTCAACAATTACATAAGCGTTTTGTATTGTGACTTAACATTGTTTTCATTAATTTGGTAAATTTTTAGATATAAAGAAAAACGGCATCTAATATATTTTACGCCCCCTTTCGTGCCACGCCCACTTTTATTTGAATACCTCAAAAAGTTATAGACTTTTGGTTTCCACTTCATCAGTGTATGGCGTGTTTTCGTTATTTTTATTAAAAAAAATTTAAATAAAAAAAATTTGTTGGTTAATTTAAAAACAAAAATATTTATAAATTATACTATAAAAAAATTAATCAGAATAAAATATAATATCTTTACAAAATGTATTATTTTTTTAAAAAAACCGTACAAACCTCAATATACCAAAATATACTGCAACCTTAAATATTCATGCTTCGCAGCGGGGGCCAGGAATTCATTTTAGACATGGGGTTTCTTCGTGAAACTTTCTTAGAATTCATCGCAGATTCCGAATCTGCTATACGCTTAACGCATAAAAAAATTGACCCGCCCTAATTTATATTCTTGATCAGCATCAACAGCCGAGTCGTCCGTCTGTCCGTCCGTCTGTCCGTCTGTCTGTATGAACACCTAGATCTCAGAGACTAGAGGAGCTAGAGCAACTAAATTTGAAATGTAGACTGCTATTGTCTGCACGCAGATCAAGTTTATTTCAAATTTTTGCCACGCCCACCCCCTCCCCCACAATAAAAAATTTTGAATAACTCCCACAATTTTTGAGATATCGATCTCAAATTAAAAACGAACATTTATATTCGCAACATCTATAAGCCCAGAAATTTTCATCAAGATCGGATGATAAATAGCCGAGTTAAAAAATGTTGCATACTTTTCGGCTGTCCCACCTCTGGCACACAGGAAGGCTATTAAACATTTCTTTCCATGAGTAACGGGTATATCGAAGTCGGTTAGAGCCGACTTTAACTTACGCTCTCGTTACCTTAGCTTTTGTTTATAAAAGTTGTTTGTTGTAATTGATTCGGTTTCAAGTGCGAATACATCGACATATTCTGTTCATAGTTCAGTTAATGTTTCTTTAAAACGAGGGGGAAAGTTTTTTTACAATGCTTTCATAGCTTTTTCTTTTTTGTTAAGGTTGACCATTACTGTTTTATTGGTTGTATTTAAAATTTGGTCATCGTACTTGCGATAAAAATTCCATTTTGAATTTCTTGATTTGGAATTAGAATTTGATCATCGTTTGTGTTTAGTTTAATTTCTCGGACAATTTCGGATCTTGCTGGTAAAATAATGGCATTTGTATCATTTACGTGTGCTACTGGGATCGAAATTTCATGATCCAAATTATTTGGTCGGAGTACGAACCGATCTTGGACTGGATTTATGTCAACCATACCATTATATTTTCTGAAGAAATCCATACCAAGAATGCCATCACCTGGTATAGAAAAATTGGGTGATACCAAATGAAAATTATGTGGTATAGTGTATTGGTCTGACTGAATTTCTACGAAGGCTAATCCTTTGGAATTGGTTACACCTTCGCCTATTCCTGATATTTTTGCAATAGAGTTATAATCTATATTGATAAATTGATTAGAGTTCTCTTTGAGAACTGAAATATCTGCACCTGAGTCGATGAGTAATGTGAGCATTTTTCCTGTATTTTCATGTTTTACTTTTATAAAAACGCTCAGTTCTGGGTTGATCGTATAAACTTTCTTTATTGTTGGCGAGCTTCTAAAGGGGTTTGGGGGTTTCCCGAGATGCTTTGTGCAACTCGTACATTGTTATTGTTGTTGTTTCTGTTACCATTATTATTATTTTGATTGCCACGGTTTGGATTCCAATTGTTGGAATTACCTCTGTTGGCGTTGCCATAGTTTTGTTGATAGCCTCTATAATTTCCTGAAGAATTACCTCGGCCTCGGTTGTTATAATTGTAGTTTCCTCTGAAATTACCATTATTCTGATAATTACCTCTTCCCTGGTAACTACCTCTGTAACTGTTACCCCTGCTTCTAGTCTGGTAATAGAAGACAGAGCTTGGGCTTCCTGTAGCTTTTGTGCAGCAGTGTATATATTTTTCATTAGCGTCATTTATTGAGCTAAAGCTTCCTGCTTCAAGTATTGTCTTAGTTTTTTCACCCTCGCAATTTTGGATCATAGCTGTGATTGCCTCTTTTGTGGCGAAGTTTTCAGCGTTATTGGCATCTAGACCTATATCTATATATGCTGCCTCTAGTGATCTGCGGAGATTGTCTATTTCTGTGGTGTAGTGGGACGCCGTTTTACCTTTTTGTTGAATATTCAACAGCTTGGCCTTCAATACATCCACTGATTCACCTTTTACGACTTCTTTTAATTTCGCAATTATTCCATTTATAGTCGTTTAATTTAGTACCTTGTACAGTATTGGGCCAATTATTTTAGATTTTATTACTTGAATGGCTATTGTTTCCTGGCTGCCCTTTGTTAGTTCAAGCAGTTTTAAGGCTGTGATAAATCTTTCCAAATGCATTTTTCGTCCGTCAAAGTTAGGTACAGTTGTTGACAACTCTGTGACGTACTGTCTATTTTGTGCTATGTCGTCTGTCATGTTGATAGTTATGTTCTGTATTCTAATCCTCGTCTGAGCTGCTCTGAGGTATATTTTCTATACGATTGTCGAATAAATAATGTACCCAAAGTAGTATTTTTTATTGACCATAGAGTTTTGTTTCTTGTATAGGATATGAATCACTTTCTCAAGTTTTTCTACTATTTTTATTTGAAATCTCTTATAAGTCTGAATCCAGGCCATCATATCGATAATTTTAGGATTGGTTTCTCCGTATTTTATGAGATATTCAAAGAAAGATAAATATTTTTGAAAAGGTTTTAGACTTTGTATTTTCAAATTTTGTTTTTTTTCTATTTTTTTTTTGACATAAAAATTAAAAAAATTTCATTACTCATCTGAGCTGATTAGAGGTATTTTTTCTATCTAATCCTCAAATATCTATATTCCATTTTCTCATGCTGATTTTTTCTGGCACGTGGAAATGCAATATGGGCTGAATAGCGGACCTTCGCAGTCCGCTGGGCACTTCTCTAGTTGTAGTATGTTTTTTTTGTAGGAGGCGTTTGTATTGTTGTTGTACAAAGGTTCTGTATTGATTTTGGTTTATCTTTATGTTCTTTTTGGACCGACTCTAAATAATCGAGTTCGGCCTGCAGTTTGTTTGCTGTATTCCAACTTACTTGACTGTTGGTCGCAAACAGCAGTTTTTGGAGTTCAGATTTCCTTGCTTTAATTCTTTTCTGAACTCCGCTGCGTATTGTTTCCTTTGGTTGTGAACTCACAGGAAGTACTTGCTCAGTTTTATATATTTTTTTTTGTGTTTATCATTTCTGGTCTAATGGCCATTAGTTCTCCTAGACTTTGTCTAAATCGTTGGCCTTGCTCATATATTTTTTCTTCAAGCACTTATTGTGCACTTGGTATAGTTTAATAGAAATGCTAACACACATTAATACGACAATTATGATCATTGAAACGGTAATTAACTTTAGGTGAGCCCCATTGTGGGCCTGGTTTTTAATAAAGTTTTTTTTTTTTTTTTTTAAACTCAAATATATATTTTTAAATTCAAAATTTTAATGATTCAAAATGTAAAAAAAAATTTATATTTATATTCTCCTGTTTTTTTTTATTTATTGCCCATAGGGCCAATTTCGTGTGTCTAAAACACGCGATCCTAATACACCGCGTGGGTGGAGAGAATTATTATTATTACCGTACTGAACGGTGTACATAATCATACCTATTTGTTTCGTATGGCTATAAGGGCCATACTCAATTATTGCTCAGTTTTACAGAGTTTTTCTTAAACTTAATTTGAAAATTATTTTTAATATATTATTTTTAGTTTTACGTATCTAATTTATGATTAAATCCATTTTCTTAGGGTTGCGCTATTTGTACCGATGCCGGTGCTGGTTCGCACAGGCTGGTTGTTGATGGGGGCCGGTGCTGGCACAGGCTTTTTTGATGGGGTGTTGGTACAGGCTTTTTGTTGGAGTGCCGGTACTGATATGCCTTCTTTGTCTTCTCGTTGCTGGCTGAGTAGAGGAGTTTTTAATAAAAATTTTTTTTATTGTGAGTGAGTGTGGTGTGGTAATATTTGGTTAAATTATCCAACTATATTCGTTGGTTTATTAGCCTTGTCCTATTTGGGTGGCTTTCAGAAATAATTGTTTCTGTTATCATATCATATTTTTTTTCACACACACAGCCACTTTACTCACTCAGACGATTTTATTTTCTCCTTGGTCTTTGCTGAGAGCCAACTGAATCCTTTTATGTTCCGACAGGCCAGTTTTAATTCTTGTTTCTTACTTCTGAATCCTTGCAGGAACTTAGTCACGGTCGCCATGTAGTTTGGTAGTTTGATCATCCAGTATTCCCAAATAATAATAATCGTGGATTTGTATGTTTAAATTTATTATACCCGTTACTCGTAGAGTAAAAGGGTATACTAAAGTCGTGCAAATGTATGTAACAGGCAGAAGGAATCATTTCCGACCATATAAAGTATATATATTCTTGATCAGCATCAACAGCCGATTCGATATAGCCATGTCCGTCTGTCCGTCTGTCCGTCTGTCCGTCTGACCGTCTGTCCGTCTGTCCGTCCGTCCGTCTGTCTGTATGAACACCTAGATCTCAGAGACTAGAAGAGCTAGAGCCACCAATTTTGAAATGTAGACTCCTATTGTCTGCACGCAGATCAAGTTTATTTCAAATTTTTGCCACGCCCACCCCCGCCCCCACAATAAAAAATGTTGAATATCTCCCACAATTTTTGAGATATCGATCTCAAATTTAAAATGTACATTTATATTCGCAAAATCTATAAGCCCTGAAATTTTCATCAAGATCGGATGATAAATAGCCGAGTTAAAAAAATGTTGCATACTTTTCGGCTGACCCACCTCAGGCATACAGGAAGGCTATTAAACATTTGTTTCCATGAGTAACGGGTATATCGAAGTCGGTTAGAGCCGACTTTAACTTACGCTCTCGTTTTTATTTAGCTTTAAGTTGAACGCTGGCATCAGGCCAGACGTTCGTACACTTGTCTTGTTCCAAGTCTTCTGTCTTTTATTTGTCTTTTTAATTCAGCCACATGGCTGTTCTGTTTTAGTCTTTTATAAATATATATAAGTCCAGTCGAAAGAGAGTTGTGCATGTACATAAGGTCAGTTTTGCTGACGCTTCATATCTCACGCTGGCTTGAGTGAGTGATCGAATTACAATTGCACTTGCAGACTGTTTTGGGCCATTGTGCTTAGTTGGCATTACTGCCACAAAGTCGGCAACAAAGTGTTACAGTGTGTACTCGATATATGGACATGCTACACATCAGTACCTGAAATTACGTGTAATATGTACCTTAACAGTCTTCCCTATAAAGTATGTGATAATAACTTTAGCTTTTCCTGCGTCAGTCAGTGTGATGTCCTGGAATCTATCCTTTTAATTAAGTCGAAAGCTACTGGACTGGATGACATTAACCCTAAGTTCGTAAAAATAATTCTCCCTAAAATTTTTACCCTTAACTTACTTAACTAACTTATATTTTTAATACCGCCTTAACCACCTCGAAATTTCCGAACTCTTGGAAATTATCTAAGGTTGTTTCTTTGCCCAAATCTACTAATAAGTACAGACTAGTAATTATACTTCCGTACTTATCTAAAATACTTGCACATCTGATGGCAAAACGAATTAACGAATTCATGACTTCAAATAATCCTTTCAATAACAAACAGACAGGTTTTAGAAAGAAAAGAAGTTGCACCACAGCAATTCTCAAAATAACGGAAGACATTCGAAAACAAATTGACAATGGAAATATAACATTATTGACACTACTAGATTACAGTAAAGCAATCGACACAGTTAACCACGATGTATTATGCACTAAACTACATCGAATGTATATGTTCTCAGACACCGCTGTTAACCTGCTACAATCTTATCTTAGTAATCGACAACAACTGGTAGCTACAAGTGCGGCTTCCTTTATCGCTATTGACCCTAAATCGTGGTGTTCCCCAGGTTCGCAGTTTAATGAATGTGTTCAAATATGTAAAAGAGATCTATGTAAAGTTAATGACTAGGCTAATAAGAATGGCCTTGGCCTAAACCCAGTTAAGTCCATGTGTATAGTTATAAGCGGCAAGGTTGTTAGCACCGTAGGACTGCCATCATTGAAAATTAACAATACAGTATGTAGAGCGAGCGAGCAGCCTAATATTTACTTTTAATCAAACATTAACTTGGAGTGATCATGTCACCGGATCTGTAGGAAAATTGTATGGACTTTTCAGGCAGCTGTATCTGACTAAAAACTTTATACCAACCAAGCTGAGACTATTAATTGCTAAGACATATTTAACTTTAAGACTATTTTATGGCATTGAAGCTATTAGTATTTCTGACGCCAGAAGCCGACACAACATGCAAGTGGCATTCAATAATATCGCAAGATATATATATATATAATCGTACTCGCTTTGACCGGATATCAGACGTTTCAATAAATATATTTAACCTTCCATTACAATCTTGGATAAGACTAAGAGCATTAACACTTCTTCATACGATTATATACACAAATGAGCCATCGTATCTTTTTGAAATGTTAAGGTTCTGCGCATCTAGAAGGACGTGCAACTTAGTGTGCTTACGATACAAGCTATCCAGCTCCGAAAACCAATTTTTTTTTTTTCGCTGCTCGCAGTTTGAATCAACTACCACATAGTTTGAAAACAATAAACGACGCCAAGCAGTTTAAATTGAATTTAGAATCTCATTTGAAAAGTGAATCCTAAGGAGAACTTATAGGGACACAATAGGAAAGAAGAAGCATAGGTTAGGTTTGGTTAGGTTGAGATGGCAAGGGACAGTAAGACTGTCCCTACACTTAGGCCAAGATAGGCCCATTGCGAAACCATATAATTCCCTATTTAAGCCAGGGGGCGTTCCTCCCGACTGAACCATTGTGACAACGTTAAGAATTTCAATAGAGACGGAATCTCTATCTCGGACACTTCCGAGAGATTGAGTAGAAAGGGGTGGCCAAGAGTTTTGAGTCTCCTTCTACTAAGAGCTGGGCAATGGCAAAGAAGATGCAGTAATGTCTCCTCCACTTCCTCACACTTGCAGCTTCTACAGAAGTCGTTGTGAGCGACGCCCAAGCGTGCTGCCTGCCTGCCGATTAGGCAGTGACCCGTTAGGGCCCCAACCAGAAGTGAGATGTTTTCCCTACTTTGGGCAAAAGACTATTGGTTCGTTTCAGGTTAAGCGAGGGCCACGTGACCCTAGCTGCAGCACAAACCGGAAGGTTATTCCATCGTTCCGTAGCCAGGCGCCTTGTTTCATTCCTTGTGATTAGCTTGTATGAGGCTAAGGGCATCCCTATCAAGCTCTTCTCCGGGAGGAGCTGAATGGTAGTACCCTGTCTTGCCAGTTTGTCGGCTGACTCGTTACCCTCAATGTTACGGTGTCTAGGTACCCAGATGGGGTGGATACGGAGATGCTGAGCGATCGCATTTAAGGATCTACGGAATTCCGTGAGCGTCTTGGCGTTATTGGTGTAGGAGTCAAGAGCCCTTAGAGCGGCTTGACTGTCGGAGTAAATGTATATGTTCCCTTCTTCGATCATAAGTGTGCTGATGTATTTGGCGGCCTCCTGGATGGCCACAAATTCTGCTTGGTAAACACTGCAAGGATCAGGAAGCCGGAATGCAATTTCCGTATTTAAGTCTGTGGAGAAAACTCCCCCTCCTACTTTGTCATCGAGTTTAGATCCATCTGTGTAGATATTGATGGCATTTGCTCTACTGTGGGGCAAGTTATCCCAGTCGCGTCTACTAGGGATATTGACGTCATAAAATTTCAGAAATGACGTAGTGGGTATACAATAGTCTGTAATGGCGGGAACCGCGATTTGACGAGTTAGTGTAGTAGAGTGTCCTGAGGTACCCGCGTTCCAGGCTTCAGACTCTCTAAATCTCAAGGCTGCAATGCCCGCTAATTGAAGATGAAATATGCTGTTTAGTGCTTCCGTTGGTGTGGTTCGGAGGGCGCTACTCATGCAAATTTCAGCACTTCTCTGTACCTTGTGTAAAGTGGTCAGTACTGACGGTTTCTCGAGTGCTGGCCACCATACTAGAACTCCATAGAGCAGTATGGGACGTACAATGGTTGTGTATAGCCAGTGAACTATTGCTGGGGAAAATCCCCATTTACGGCCTATCGCCTTGATGAGAAAAGAGCAATGGATGCCTTCTTTACTCGCTCAGAAATGTTGTCGTGCCAGAGTAGATTCTGTCCAGTACGACGCCCAGGTACTTGGCAGTGTTTTTGAATTCCAAACTTATATTGTTTAGTTTTGGAGGGATAAGATCTGGGACTTTGTATCTCCGTGTGAAGAGAACTAGCTCCGTCTTTTTCAGAGAAAAAGCATAACCAAAATTAAAAAAAAAAAATAAATAAAATAAAAACAAATAAGTAAATAATAAAAAATTGTAATAATTATTATTAATTTTTATAATTCATTTACTTAAGTAATCTAAGTCTAATTTCATGTCATTATTGTATCACGAAGCTGTTTCTAGGTAGTAATTAAAATCAACACAAATATAAATGTTACTTTGCCCTTGTGACTAACGCAATAATATATAAGTTTTTTTTGTAACTTGCAGCGTTAGGATGGTATTTCTAAATAAATAAAAAGTACAAAAATAAAACAATATAAAGAACAAGCATAAAGTCACACACTCAGATAACATCAAAATAATGGGTGCTGCGTAGAAAAAGCATAAGCCAACTTCTACACTGGTGCGCCCACTATATTTGGTTCTTTGCGCCAGGGAAAGAAAAGTACAGCATACTTTTAGGCACTAAACTTTTTGGTTTGTCAGACGATTGCTGATTTCTGGAAATCCGAATAATCCTCCCTCCAAACAAAACCCAGGATGCCGAACTACAAACCCCAGCAGCTCAGAGCGTTCCATCAGTGTCAGGTTCAAAGAGGCTTCTTCAAAATATTTCGTCAGAGGATCGAATAGAAAGCTCAAGCAATACTGTCGAGTCAATGAAGTTGACTGACTTGATAAGCGTAATGTCCTCATTACTGGACCAGAAATTTCAAAAGGTGGCAACCAATAAAGACATTGATAGTATCAAGGCCGAAAACTCTGAAGTGCATGGCAAGCAGTAAAAATTAAATGAGGTGGAAAAATTTAATGAGAGAGACGGAATGATTACTCTACTTGTAGAATTTGCATCGATATCGACGATTCGCAATATACTTCAAAAACCAAAGCAGCTTTACAAGGATCTGACTGAAAAAAGACGAGTGCAAAAAAGGATGATGCTAACGCTGAAGAAGGAAATTATGGCCATCAACTCAACAAAGTGTATAACTATAAGAGACAACAACAGAGAACAAGTGGTTTTATTGGAATCGTTTTGGTGAATTGATGAGCGACAATCAACCATCAGATCAAGTGTTTAAAAGCTTTTATGGCAAGGGTTTTATACTAAGTACTGAGTACAATGCTGTAGAGACCACATCAAAACACTAAGAAATCGTAAATGTGCCAAATAAGAAATCTTAAATCATATCACTTAGAAAAAAGTTAAAGTTATAGTAAGCCAACAAGCCATAGTGTTAGTATACACACAGGCACAGAAAATCCAGATCCAAATCTCGACCCCAAAACTAGCTCCAGGAAACAGATTGTCAAAATTCTCTCCTACAATGTGGCGGGACTTGCTAAGAAACTTCTGTTCATTGACGTGTTTAAATACGTAGTGTTGGCTCAAGTCGCTTGAGTGCGATCAGGTTCCAATTAAATTGTTTTTCACGTTCGTTAATACTTCATTTATAGACTACAATTTCATACAGTTCTTTCTGTCCAAAGTTTGTGGTTAAAGTGACAATGTGTTTAGAAGACAAGAAGGTAGAAGGTATGAAGGTATTAAAAAACACGTGTTAAGCTAGGCTTGGCAAAAACTGCATGCGTCTATATGTTTCTGCTGACTCTTTCGCAGACCTTTTCTGACGCCAGTTAAATAATCTCGTTATATCCCAGTTACTTGTGATTAACGGCTCTTCTTCCAATTCACTCCTATAATTCAACTGACTCCAGTGCCTATCTAATAATTAAAGGGATGAAAATTAACTTAATAATCAAATCCAGTGCGTAGAGAAAATTCGATTGTGGCGACCTGAACTGTTTGGGTCGTCACAATGCAATCTGCAACAGTTTTCGATACTTCTTCGTCAAGTACTGGTTGTCTGCTCGTACCATCTAGCTGTGGCATAGCTTGTCCTGGCCTGTGCTTGCATATAAAATCTTGAAGCTTAAGCCACCTACATGCGACAGGGGCTGGAAGGGCTGTTGAATTCTTCAGCGTTGCCACTGCATTGCAATCCGTTACAACCAAAAACTGTGATCCCAGAAGATATTTGCGAAATCTTTCCAAGGTTTCTGTGATCGCTAAAACTTCCAGCGCATGGCTTGAATACCGACTTTCTGCGTCACAGCAAACTCTGCTGTAATAGAAGGCATCAAGCCTTCTTCGTCTAGTTGAAATAGTACACTTGCTATACCTGTGCTGCTTGCGTCCGTATGTACTTCGTGATATTTTGATGGGTCGTACAACGATAAAACTGGCTCTGAAGTTAACGCATCTTTTAAACGCTTAAATGCTTTATCCTGCTCTTACTGCCATAAAAATGGTTGTTTTTTCTTCAGTAGCTTACTTGAAGGCTGTGCTATGATTTTGAACAAATTTAAGGATAAATCGTGTGATTCCCAAGAATCTGCGAACTTCTGTGTCGTTTCGTGGCTCTGGGTATTCATCATTGCATTTGGACTTCTCTTTACCCGGCTGAATTCCGTTTCCCGTAATAATGTGGCCCAAAAACTTCGCCTTCGTTTGCCTAAACTTGCATTTGGACGGACTTAAGGCTTATCCTGCTTTTTGTATTGTCTTTAGAAATTCGTTTAGTATGACAATGCTGTTGAAAATAAATATATGTTAAGCAGTGCACTAAGGGCTTTTTTTTCCCTTTTTTTGGCATTCACTCAAAAAAAAATATTGTTCTGTTTTTTAAAATAACCTTTATTTTTATTATACTCTGTACCGAAGGTACATAGAGTATATTAAGTTTGTGCAAAAGTATGCAACAGGGAGAAGAAATCATTTCCGACCCTATAAAGTATATATATTCTTGATCAGCATCAACGGCCGAGTCGATATAGCCATGTCCGTCTGTCCGTCTGTCTGTCTGTCTGTCTGTCCGTCCGTATGAACGAAGAGATCTCAGAGATGGTAAGAGATAGAGGTTTAACATGTATGGGACATATATTTCTTATACTTGCAGGCAGAACAAGTTTATTTTCAATTTTTGCCACGCCCCCTAGCGCCCCCGCAATTTGGAAAAAACCGTCATATCTCCTACAGTTTTGATGATAGATGGTTCGTACTTTCTAGAGATATCTAGTACTCAAAATTATTTATCGATTTGCTGAAGGAATGATAAAGATCGGATGAACGATACTCAAGTTATGAGCAAAAAACGGTCTGTTAACACCCCCCACCCACCCCACCCATAACCTAAGCATTGCGTTCTGCAGAAGCAATCTTAGTGAGAGAGAGAGAGAGAGAGACTTAGAGAGCGCACTGCGTTGTGCGTTGTGTGTTAACTGGCCGTTAGACTCGTGACCAAATGCGAGCTGCGACATAAGGGTGCAGACTATAACATAGTCGGGCTTGACCGACTTTCTTTCTTGTTTTTATAATACCCTAATTAAATAAAAAATCAAACGAGAACATTGTTAATAATTGAGTCACTGATTGAGCGGTACGCTGTCAAAGTCAGCTGATTACGCACTTGGTAGCTTTGTGTACAGTTCACCGTAACACATTTCTTAAGTTTGATTGTTTACGTTGGCCACATAAAAAAAAAATACAACTTTAAATGATGGAAAATCGTAGTTCAGGTATGTAAAACTAGAGTTTAATAACATATTCGGCAATTTGATGTGTTTTTGTCCTTGTGTAACGTGTTTTATTTATGTGTATTTTTTATAATAATCTTAGCACGTTTAGCTGTGTTTCGTGGAGTAGAACTCTCAAGGCACACCGAGGTGCTCAGGCTTTTGAATGTGGAGTTACTAACTGAAGTGTCCAGAATAATATGCAACTATATTTGTTTGCTTTAATTAGCTTTTTCTCGAAAAAATCTCCTTTTTCCAGAGGTATATGCGTTTGAACATGCACAGTTGCTAGACATTTTTGTCAGTCACAAACGCTCAGAGGCTGCAGTTAAACAGCATATACTGTAAAAAATTGGCGAAAACCTCCTAAGTAAAACCACCGAAACACAAGCAAATAAAAAGGTACGAGCTGTTATCAAATATTTTGAAAGGAAATGGATAAATTAAGGGCGACAAATACTAAGATATAAAAATAGCCATTCTGAATGGCTTGATAAAAATATAGTAATTGACATCGAAGTTGTGGATCTATGAATAGAGGAGGTCGTCCAAAAGTCGATTATGAGAATGCTAGCTCCTGACAAAAACAAAAGTTGGCGACAGAGCTTTCAGAGGTTAATAATAACTCGTTGCCTTGGCTTGTACATGCTGCTAGAGTTCGTCTAGTTTAAAAACAAAAACCTTTGTAACTAAATCATAGTTTTAACAAAGATGTTAAAAATTCGTTAACAGTAATAAATTTGTTATAAATTGCTAAAATTGAGAAGCTCGCCCTTGAACCTTTGGTCTGCTGTTTAGGACCAGGATATAGGCGTGGTCGAATCACAAAATTAATAAAAACCGAAATTCTACTTTAATTTGAATAATTTATGTGCATAAACTTAACTTCCTATCTTTCAATTTGAAGTTGATGCCAAAAAAAAACGAAAAAAAAAACCCATAGTGCAGTGTACAACACAACGCGTCTCCTCTCTTCGTTAGCTTTTTCTATACATTCGCATTCATATAACTGTAAGTTATCGTTGCGTATGAGCAACTCTCTGCATATTCCTACTCTTAATTTTTTTTGTGTTTTGGCTGCCTGTGTGCAGCAATTCTGATTTTGTTCTCACTCTTTAATAAACATTAAACCGAATAGGTTATGGGCCCAGAACTCGCTGCAACTCCGCGAGTCGATCGTTGAGTAGTTCTTGGAAAAGTTTTTGTTGCCTGTGAAAGTGAATGCGAATATTCTGGACTTTCTGGACAAGTAACAATTGTTAAAACCTATTGATTTAGCGGAAAAGCTAAAGGGTATTGCATTCGGAAAAACAAGTTTCAATGCAGTCAATAGAAAAGTTGGATGACCAAAATTTTAGTGCGTGGGTCGTTCAAATAAAAAGCGTGTTAATACATGCAGATTTGTGGGCTTTAGTGTGCGGTCGCGTGGTGAAAATTGAAAATGACAGTGCTGATCAAAAGGCTGTGTTTGACGCCAAAGACGAAAAGGCTCTTGCTAGCATTATGCTTTGCATTAAGGCATCGAAAATAATACTCTGTAAAGAATTGCAGAAAAGGAGCAAGTGCATGGGAACGGTTGAAAGAAATTCATTTGCCCATGGGACCTGCACGTCGTGTTACTTTGCTCAAGCAGTTGTTGCACATGAAAATGGCAGAGTAGGACACTATGGCGACGCATATACATAATTTAACTGATGTAAACGAAAAATTGAGTGAGATTGGAGTTACTATGCCCAATGAGTGTTTGTCCATATTACTACTGTCAAGCTTAAGAGATGACTTTGAAAATTTTGTGGTTGCAGTTGAATTGCGTGACTCGTTGCCATCTCTAAGTGTGCTAAAAGTAAAATTGCTCGAAGAGGCGTAAAGCAAGCACGGTGAATAACGGAGAGCAAAGAATATTCTCGTCGCGGAACGAAAATCGCTTGGAAAATAACAGTCACGGGAACAATGCAAAGTAAAATTCGAAGAAGAAAAATACAAAAAATGCTTTCTGCTGGTCGTGTGGCAGCATCGGGCATATTGCGGTAAATTGTCGGCAAAAGGAAATCAATCAAAATAAAGAGACTGGCGACAGAAAGTCGTACTCTGTGTTTGCAGCTGCGCGTAAAGACAGTGGATTCGCTAAGAATGTTTGGTGCCTGGACAGTGGAGCCACAGCTCACTTGTGAACGATCGTGTTTTTTTGAATTGAAAGACCACAAGGAAAGAATTGTTTTGGCAGGAAATAATTATATTGAAGCAAACGGTCGCGGTACAGTGCGTTTGAATTGGCGAAATAACACGATTGATTTGGTTGACGTGTTATACGTGAAAGACCTGCAATATAATTTCATATCTGTTGCAAAAGTAATCCAAAAGGGATTCAGTGTTAAATTTGAGAGAAACAGTGCGCGCATAAGAAATCGCAATGGCGATGTTGTTTTGGTTGCCCACGAGCAACAAGATTTGTTTTTGCTTGAGGTAAATAACAAAAAATGTTTTGGCACGCAAACGAATTTAACAGAGATAATTAAATGGCACAATCGTTTCGGACATCTAAATTTTGCAAGCCTAAATAAAATGATGAAAAACGGATTAGAGTATGGCTTAAAAGGAAAACAGTGCTTTGATCCCAAGGTTCATCTGTGCGAAAAGGGGGCAAAATGTAAAATTAGCACCATGCAGTTTCCAAAGAAATCTGAAAGTCGTGACAGCGAAGTGCTACAATTGGTGCACACAGACATTTGCGGCCCTATGAACCAACATTCTATAGGAGGTGCACGTTATTTCGCCACATTTATTGATGACAGATCGCGGCATGTGTACGTGTGTCTTTTAAAACGCGTGATGAAATTTTTGAGAAATTTAAAGAATATAAAGCGCTTGCAGAGAACCAAACTGGCAAAAAGATAAAGTGTGTGCGAAGCGATAATGGCAGCAAATATTTGAGCGGCGCGTTCAAACAATTTCTTGTAAGCAATGGAATTAAAAGGCAGCTTACTGTACCACACACTCCTCAGCAAAACGAGGTGGCGGAAGATTTCTTGAAGATTCATTTACAAGTGTCAGCATGGAGGCCACAAACTTGGCAGGTACTGAACTGCCCCTTATCATGATCGAGTCCAATCCTGCATGCAGTGCTGATGGTGAGCAAAATGAGGATTTTGCAGATGCTGATGAACTTAGTGAGGTATCGCCAAACCCGGAGCAGCCTGCAGAAATAATCGCTGAGGATACTAGTGACCACGATTCAAATGTTACCAATGAGAAGATGGGCCGTGGCCGGCTAAGGAAAGTCTACACTGGCATGCCGGGACGACCGCGCAAGCAGTATAACATTCTAAATGTTATGACGACTGATGACGGAGCAGCACCATTGAGCGTCGATGCTGTACTGAGCTCTGATCATTCTGATGACTGGAGAGCATCGATGCAGAAGGAGATGGATAGTCTCGAAGCCAACAAAACTTGGATGTTGGTTGATCTACCCAAAGGTCTTCATCTACAGCGGCTCAAAGTGGGTGTTTGCGGTGAAACGTGATAAAAATGGCCAAGTCATCCGTTTCAAATCTCGTTTGGTGGGTAAGGGTTGCTCCCAAAAATACGGTGTCAACTACGTTCTCAGGGTACTAAGGTACTCCACAGGATATATCAGGATAGTGATTGCATTAGCAGTCGAGAAGGGTATGTATGTGCACCAAATGGACTATCTTCCGCTTATCTTAACAGCGAGCTGCAAGATGTGGTCTATATGCGACAGCCAGAGGGATTTGTTGACCTAGAGTTCCCTGCGCATGTCTTGAAGCTGCACAAGAGCTTATACGGCCTAAAGCAAAGCGGCCGAGAAGGTTAGGTTAGGTTGCGATGGCTGAGAGCTACAAGTCGCTCTCCCACTTAGGCCGCAAGGGCCCGTTGCGATGCCATATATTCCCTGTTAACCCTTTATTCCATAGGGGGGTTAGAACTGAACCATTGTGTGGATAGAATAAAATTAAGTAGAGCTGGGATCTCTAGCTCGGATGTCTCCGAGAGATCGGTTAAAAGGGGTTGACCCAGAATTCTAAGTCTCCTCCTGCTCAGAGCAGGACAGTGGCAAAGGAGGTGCTGTACCGTTTCCTCCTCTTCCTCATATCTGCAAATTCTACAGAAATCGTGGTGTGCTACGCCTAGGCGTGCTGCGTGTCTGCCAATAAGACAAGGACCCGTCAGGCACCCACCAGAAGGGCTATGTGTTCCCTTCTGTAACGCAAAAGTGTGTTAGTGCGTCTTAGGTTGAATTCTGGCCACGTGAGTCTTGCTACTGAGCACGTGGAAAGGGTTTTCCACCTATCCATAGCAAGACGCAGTGTTTCGGCTTTTATGTGAAGCTTGTAGATAGCCATAGCATAGATGGAAGGAGCTCGATGGTTGTGCCTAGTCTGGCCAGTTTGTCCGCAGACTCATTTCCGTCTATGTTCCGGTGTCCAGGCACCCATATTAGGTGTATACTAAAATGTCGTGCGATCTCGTTTAGAGATAAGCGACATTCCGTAAGTGTTTTAGCATTGTTGGTATGTGAGTCAAGTGCTTTAAGGGCAACTTGACTGTCTGAATATATAAATACGTTTCCTTCTTTGACCGTGAGAGTGTTAAGGTAGTTGGCAGCTTCCTAGATGGCTACCACTTCCGCTTGGTACACACTGCAGTGGTCAGGAAGGCGGAACGATAAGTTTAGGTCTAGGTTGGGGGAGAAGACACCCCCTCCTACTTTTTCGTCGAGCTTAGAGCCATCCGTGTAGATATTTATGGCGTTAGCTCTGCTATGGGGAAGGTTTTCCCATTCGCTTCTGCTTGGGATGTAGACGTCGTACGATTTGTCGAACTTCGTTCGAGGTATATAGTAGTCTGTATTTGACGGTATACCCGCTTGGTGGCCGAGCATAGTAGAGTGTCCGAAATTACCCCCGTTCCAGGTGTCGGATTCTCTTAGTCTGAGGGCTGTTGTGATAGCCATCTGATTTGTTACGAGGTCTAGTGGTATGAGATGAAATATGGTGTTGAGCGCTTCCGTTGGTGTGGTTCGGAACGCGCCGCTCATACATCCCGAGTGCTGGCCACCATGCTAGTGATCCATATAGTAGTATAGGGCGTACTACGGCTGTGTAAAGCCAATGTACTATATATATATGGGGAAAAACCCCATTTTCGGCCTATAGCCTTTCTGCACGTGAAAAGAGCAATTGCTGCCTTTTTTATACGGTCATTTAAGTTGTCATTCCAGAGTAGCTTCCTATCCAGAATGACTCCCAAGTATTTGGCATTGTCTCCAAATTTTAGGCTTACTCCATTGATTTTAGGAGGGATAAGGTTAGGAATTTTGTACCTCCTGGTGAAGAATACTAGTTCCGTTTTGTCTGGGCTTACACCCAGACCCCAAGATGTCGTCCACTGAGCCAGTGTTGTCAGTCCGGTCTGCATGAGGTCAAACAGCGTCTGTGGGAAGATTCCACATTTAAAAATTGCAATGTCGTCCGCGTAGGCCACCACCCTCCGCTTCCATGAACCGAAGTATTTGATTAACTGTTACGATCCATAGTAGAGGAGAGAGAACACCTCCTTGGGGAGTGCCTCTGCTAACAAATCTGTGAGCGGTAACACCTCCAAGCAGCGAGTACACCGACGTGCTGGTTAGCAATTGGTCGATGAATCCAATCAATGGCATATCCGCTCCCACATTTGCCAAGGCAGAGCTGATGGCACTAGGTTTGACGTTATTAAAGGCACCCTCTGTGTCGAGAAATGCAACTAGAGAGTCGTCTCCCACTTCAAGAGATTTTTCAATCTTTGAGACTAGGGAGTGTAGGGTGGATTCAGTTGAACTTCCCTTGCTGTACGCATGTTGGGAATGAAGATAGGCTGATTTTCCTATAGTTATGTGGTTTTACATGTGAGGGCATGCCAGCCTGTGGTATAAAGACTACTTTAGTTTCTCTCCATCTGGTGGGGATATAGTTGAACTTCAGACAGCTTACATATATTGTGTACAGCCAGTTCATTGTATGCCCAATTGTGTGTTGTAATTGAGCAGGAAATACGTTATCAGGCCCTGGCGACTTAAATGGTTCGAACGAGTCGATTGCCCACTTAATTCTGGTTGCTGTTACTATATTCTTATTGTGTGTTATGGACAGTTCGGTTGACCTACCCGTTGTTGTTGAGTTTATGGAGCATTCAGGAAAATGAGTGCACAATAGAAGGTCTAGAGATTCCTCGCTGGACTCGGTCCAGGTTCCGTCTGCTTTTAGCAATAGCCCTGGCGATACTGGTGAGCTTGCCAAGATTTTCCTAAGACGAGATGCGTCAGAGGTTGATTCTATATTGCTACAGAAATGGGCCCAAGATGTACGTTTAGCCCGTCTAATAGCTTTTTTGTATAAACTTAGCTTTTGTTTATACAAATCCCAATCGGTTGTTTGGTCATTGTGTTTGGCTACGTTAAATGTATGCCTACATTCTTTCCTGAGTTTATCAAGCTCTGCAGACCACCATGGTGGTTTAAAGGTGCATTTTATTTTTCTAGGGGTCAGGCCCTATCGAACGAGTCTTTGTACGCTGTGGTAAGTGTTTCTACAAGCTCGACTATCTGATTTACCGTACTTGGTGTGAATGGTGGGGACATTTCAAGCATTTGGACTGGGAATTTATTGTGTACTTCCCAGTTTGTCTTTTTTGCGTTCTGAATCCTCTTGGGTGAAGGGCATTTATTGGTTAATACGAGCTCTATGTAACGGTGGTCAGAGAAGGAGTGCTCCGTTAGCACATTCCATGATACCATTTGATCATAGAGTTCATCAGAGATGAGAGTGAGCCGTGGATTTCTGGTGACAGAATCAACGGCTTGAGGACAACAAAGTACAAACTTTTCCACACCAAGGATAAGGGTAAGATTTGCACATGTATTCTAGCCAAAATGCATTATAATACAATTTTACTTCCTCAATTCAGTGATAGAGACATCACAACGGTCAGCCTGGAACTGAGGAGTTCGACCATCAGGCTGGCATCCTTTTATCTGCCTCACGACAGCGAGGGCCCTCCACCAAAAAAACTATTCCAATACCTTATTGGGAACAGCACACACAACACTAGCCTCATACTAGGGGGCGATGCCAACTCAAATCACACACTATGGGGCATTCTGTTACCAGGATTCCACGGCGCTTGGACAAGTACAATGTCTACTTCGCTTGAGGAAAGGGGACCATGGAGAGCGGACCACAGATGAAGCAATCGCTGTTGCTAGGCAGCAGGCCAACTGCGGCAAGCGGTTCTAACGGAAGGATGCCGAATGGGCAAGAGATGGACCAGGCCTATAAAAGGCCCTGACGGCCAGCGATCAGGCAGTCAGTGTGCTACGGAAAATCAAAGCGAGTGCGAGTGCGTCAGTAACGGTCGTAATAGCAAGTGTCATCAAAGGATCACGCCAGGATCGTGCGAGGACAAGTCACAGGAGCAAGGAGCAGAATAGCAGATAAGTGCTAGAACAGTAAGTGGAGGGCAGAGGCGAAGTCGGAAGTACGGCAAGCTGGCGATTATAGCAGTAGGTGACCTCGGTCCCTAAAGCCAAGCGCGAGCCAAGCCAGCAAATCGCAGCCAGGTCGGAGAAACAACTGCTACACGAGAAGGAAGGGTTGGCAAGTCGAGAGACAGTCCAACGATATTCCGAGTGAGCGAGAGTTGTGGCACGACGGGAAGCCTTGTGGTGAACAAGGGAGCCAATTAGCAATTAAGAAGCATATCTTGTTAGCGATTAAGTAAGCCGAATACCTGATATTATATATGTGCGATACTACTGAAAAACAGAAAGGTCTTATTTTTTTTATTTTATTTATTTAGAGTCGACAAACAAATGCTATCAACAAAAGTATAAATACGTTACAAAAAAAATTTTATGAGCTAAGGAAGCCTATCAAAGAAAATCTAATAAAATTACAAAATAAACTAATAACGACTCCGACACGGTGGGGGTATTTTATTTGCCCGTCCGGCCAGCTATGCCCCTATTCACAGCCGATTGTAGTCAGAGGCGTTATTAGAGCTAACAAAAACTTTAATAATATAGAGATCGAGAAGAGGGAGAGAGAGAGAAAGAGAGAGAGAGAGAAAAAAACCAAAACCTATAGTTATGTAGGAACAAAGGAGAAAAAAAATAAGATAATATATTAAATTAAAAAAAAAAAAAAAAAAAAACTGAGATAGAGAGAAAAATATCTTAAAGCAAACTTTAAAAATAAAAAATTTATACGTAAAACTTAAAACTAAATAACCGGAAAATCTCTGACCCGGTGGGGGAGGATTTTTTAGCCAGTCCGGCAAGCTATGCCCCTACTCACAGCTGGGAGTGGTCAGAGATTTCCCCGGAGGTAATTATAGAGAGACGTTTTTAGAGAGAAGAGAGAGAGATCTGTTGAGAGCAGGTGATAGAGATCATTGTAATTTTGACATAAGACCCGAAAACGATTGTGCTGGGCATAGTCAGTTGTGCATCTGGGCAAGATTAAAGGTAAATAGTTTCTAGTTGGCCTAGAAGGAACGGAAAAGTTAAGGCGATCTAAGAGTTCGGTAGAATCTACATCACTAATGATTAACTTATGAAAAAAAAAAAAAGCAAAAATTGCTTTTGTACTGATTCGATACGATCGATATGCTTTTTGTACTGCGGACACCAGACGGACGAACAGTATTCAAGTACAGGACGGACTAGAGTGTACAGGAGCTTTGTGGTGTATGGATCATTAAATTCCTTCGACCAACGTTTAATGAATCCAAGTACACCATTCGCCCTATTAACAATAGAGGAGATATGAGGATTGAAACTTAATTTGGGGTCAAAAAGAATTCCAAGATCAACAACTGTAGATATTCGTTGCAGGGGTTCATTGCCAATCGTATAAATAACCAGCGAAGGTTCGCAACGATGGAAAGTCATAAACATGCACTTGGAGCAATTAAGGTATAAATGATTAACCAAGCACCAAGACTGCAAGGAGTTTAAATCATCTTGCAATCTAATGGAATGTGTCGGTTCATTGAAAGATAAAATAAGTTTAACGTCATCGGCATACATAAGTATCCGAGAATAAGATAGTATTGTGGGTAGGTCGTTAATAAAAAGAGTAAAAAACAAAGGACCAAGGTGACTACCTTGCGGTACACCGGACGTTACAGAGACGGGTTTTGAAGTGTCTGAACGTAATATAACTTTCTGCGTTCTATTTTTTAAATAGGACAAAATCCAGAGCAGAAAAGAGGCGGGAAATCCTAACCGATCAAGCTTATAGATGAGAAGATCATGGTTAACAGAGTCAAAAGGATTACTAAAGTCGGTGTAAATGACATCGGTTTGCTTTTTCTTAAGGAACCCATCATTAACCAATGAAGTAAATTCAAGCAAATGGGTCATAGTTGACCGACGCTTAATAAACCCATGCTGGAAAGGTGATAAAATCGATTTGCAATAATGCTGCAAGGTGGAGGTTATAATCTCTTCAAATAATTTAGGAATAGCGGAGAGCTTAGCTATGCCTCTGTAATTGGAAATATCAGATTTTCCACCTTTTTTATGAAGAGGAATGATATAGGACTCTTTCCAAAGAGTTGGAAAGACTGAAGAATCGAGTGATAGATTGAAAATCTTAAGCAAAGGTTTGCATAAGGAACTACAGCACTCTTTGAGAACACAACTAGGAATGTTGTCAGGGCCAGGGGAGTATGAGGATTTTAGAGATTTTAAATGCGAAAGTAGGGAGCTTTCACTAATTGAGGGAACACAAATCGAGTTAGAAGAAGGAATGGTATAAGGATAAGAAGTGTTAGTAAAGTGCACAGAGGAATACGTCGATTGAAAAAAGACTGCGAATAGGTCGACGGCAGCGGAATCATTGCCAGCCTTTTGGTCACCCAGAAAAAAAGAAGAAGGTAGTGATGAAGATCTACGCTTAGAGTTCACAAAGCTATAGAATTGTTTAGGGACCTCTGCAAATTGAATTTTGCACCGGGCAATATAATTCTTATAGCACTCAGAGTTAAAAAGTGTAAAGTTGGATTTTGCTATTGAATATTTAGAGAAATCAAGCATCAAGCATCTAGACTTAATATTTTTCAAATTAGAAAGTCTAGGGCAGTACCAAGGAGGATTAAGTGACGCGGGAGAAGCTACGCTATAAGGAACACAGATATCTAAGAGAGAATTAAGGGATTCGTAGAAAAAGGCAAGAGCAAAGTCAAAATCAACCGCATTGAACAGAGGTGACCAGTCTGTTACACAAATAAGTTGATTTAATAATGTAAAGTTTCCTTTACGAAAACAACGACGAGGTTTATTAGGAATTTTAGAGGTTGATGAAGTAGTTTCAGAAACCGAAAGAGAGATTTCAAGAGTAGGATGGTAAATATCTTCGGGCAGTGATAGAGGGGCGGACCTAGAAACTACAGCATTAGTACTGTCAGCGACAAAGACAAGATCCAGCAATTTATTAAGATAGTTTGGAATTGAATTTATCTGAGACAAGGACATATCAAACAGATGATCTAAAAAGTCATGCTGTGTTGATGGCACAAGATAGGTTGACCTATTAAGATATGACCAGGCGATGTCAATGTCTCGTAATTGGGCATAAACATCTTTTATACAAGTTATATGGTTCATATAAACTTGAATATCGGAAGAAGGAGGGATATAGGAGCAAGTAATATATAACGAGAAGGAAAGAAAAGAAACTTTTACGGCTACGAATTCCACACCATCAGGCAGACTTAGTGGAATTAATTCCGAACGGTGGCTAGTCTTCACTGCGATCAGTACACCACCACCTCTTCGAGTAGGTCGATCATATCGATAGATAAAAAAATCATTTGACAAAATTTCGCAATCAGAGATTGATGGATTTAACCACGTCTCTGAGAAGGCAATAATGTCAAACTCAAATGAAGCACTATTCAAGAACAAGGTAGTAAGTTTTGATAACAGACCCCTAACATTCTGATAGGCTATAAGAGGACTAAGGGACAGAGCTAGTTTTTTGAAACCCTGATAGAGCTAGACCCTACATTTGAGGGCAAGCTGACGGGCATTGGCCTAACACGATTTTTTTGCCTAAACTCGTGAACAATCATATCTGGCAGCCAAAATTCTGGGTCACATATGATTGGAAACGCTTTACCTGGAACACTTATGTTAAAGGAAGCTGCATCACGAGGCTGGGCAAAATTAAACTTTGAAATGGAAACACTTGCTGAGGATTTGCTAGCAATATAGGCGGCAATTTTCTCGCAAGTAGTTTCAGGAGACAACCTAGACACAAAAACTGTTTTGCGTGGTGCTATAACAGTAAGAAGGGGAGGCTGCGAAGAAAGGGAAGCACTCTCATCAGGTTCAGGTGGCACTATTGGAGAACTAACTAGTCTACGATTTGGAGGTTTATTTAAAAAATTATTAATAACTCCTTGACTTGGGGAGGGAGGCAATGGAGACAAACCAAGCATACTAGCTGGTGAAGCGGACAGGGAAATGGTCGGCGACAAGTCTTGACACTGAGGCGAGACTGGCAACGATGAAGGGGGATCAGTCGACTTGTCAGAATCGGGAGGTGGCACCATTACAACTTGAGGTTCCGACCGACGTGTGGGTGGTGACTCAAAATGGAATTTACTAAGCAACTCATCACTAGAGGTAAACTCACTTGCGAGTTGCTTAGTTATTTTATGCAACTTATTATATTTATTTCTCATGGTATTAGACATACGCGAGAAATTAAATTGCTTATCAGTGCATACAGGGCAGGACCACCTCAACGCACCACATCCTTTTTTTAGTTGAGCAAATTTTGTCAAGGTCACGTCCACTTAGTGCAGCACATTTTATATGCATAATATTATCGCACAACCAACAGTTAACAAACCGGAATTGTTCCGAATCATTTGCATCTTTATTAGTACACGACTTTTTGCAGCACGACATTGATCAAAATTTACCACTGGGGCTCAAAACTAAAGAGATTAGAAATCAAAGCGCGTTTTAATATCTCACTCTAAGAGCGGCGTAACAAATAGAAAAGCTCAAAGCTTTCTCAGCAGAAAAGTAAACAAAAACAAATTTAGGGTGAGATCGATGCACACAGAGAGTATGATGCAATAGCAAACGCACGCACTAACCTTTGTTAAGAGGGGGGAACGGGGGAACCGCCAAAAACAGATGAGCGAAAACAAAGCAAAAACAAAACACACAGCACAGACGCCGCGATATTTATATTTATTAAATTAATAATACCCAGATGCACAACAAGAAAGCAAAGCACTCACCGGTAGTGGGTATTAATAATTGAACGATTTTAGATGTATTCGCGAAATTATAGGCACGTTGAACGTCACAATTAATTTTTAAATACGGAGCACAAACAAAGCACGTCAATCTCTCACAAGAGTCTCTCTCTCTCAAGTCTCAAGAGTCTCTTACTCATCACTTAATAATTCGTAAATTTTCATCTCATCTTTCCAGAGTTATTGCTATATACTTAAAATATGTATAAATTTATGAGTAATTGATTTTCTTTAAAACTATCCGATGTTCACATTATGTAGAAACAGACACAAACAAAGTTGACTTAAATCATAAGTTTAATAATTAAGTACATTAAAAAAAAATATATATAAAAAAACCTAATAGTTAGGTAACTCTTCTGCGACTCTGCGATATCGCGGGCGATTAAATTAAATTTCTTGACGAGTCGCTTGCGACTCTTCGGCGATTAAAAATGTTTGCTGGGATAAATACTCAAAGATAACTCTGTCGAACACAGGCTAAACTAAAACAATTGTTACTGTCATTATAAGCCAGTGAGTTCAGGTACGTATTGCTAGTGACTTCAGGTACTTGGGTTTCTAATTGCACAAATTTCTATTAAGTGCGCTTAAGTTAATATCAAGAGCCATATTAGGTCGCGGCTATCCCGCCCCGATATCCCGAATCTTTCTCCAAAACTGCCTAAAGGGCGTCATATCATCAAATTGTTCGAAGTAGTATATCCTCTTAGTCGATTTCCACCTTAAGTTTGCCTCCACTCTCTGCTTAGTGTACTGCTAATGAAGATTGTTTGTTTTGTACCGCTTCCACTTTTTGTACGTCTTTTCTCGCCAGGAAATTAAGGTTTTAATTTCGTCGTTAAGCCACGGCTTTGGGCTTGGCTTTACAATTTTTCGCTTTCTTGGTACACATTTCTTTAAGAGATATTTTAAATTATAATATTAGGATTAGAGGATATCGCAGTCACAGTATTTGAATTCTGAGTCAAGCTGTTCATAGTCGATTTTATTAAAAATCCGATACTCTATACGATACTCACATAAGTAAAGATTACATTTGTATGTCAAGAAAATGAGGTCATGTCTTGAAAATAATGGAACGGCAAATTGATCATAAAGCAAAATCTTGCTCATATCATCCAGAAAATATAAATCTAAAACCGAGTCCGTTGTGCTTGAAAATAGTGTTGGGTTGTTCATGAGTGAGTGAACAAAATTGAGTTGTTCAAGTGAACATGTTCTTCTTCAATTGTTCATTTTTATTCAGCGAGTCTTGTTCAGTCTATCTTGTTCAATCTATCTTGTTCTGTCTGTCTTGCTCTGAGTTGTTCATAAATGGTTTTAAGAGCTGTTCAGTCTCTTTTGCTCAGAAAGTTTTTCTTGCTCTGTGAGTTTTTCTATCTCTGTATTGCTCCGTGGGCTATTCTGTATCTCTTGTAATAGTGCCACCTCCCGATTCTGACAAGTCGACTGATCCCCCTTCATCGTTGCCAGTCTCGCCTCAGTGTCAAGACTTGTCGCCGACCATTTCCTTGTCCGCTTCACCAGCTAGTATGCTTGGTTTGTCTCCATTGCCTCCCTGCCCAAGTCAAGGAGTTATAAATAATTTCCTAAATAAACCTCCAAATCGCAGACTAGTTAACTCTCCAATAGTGCCACCTGATCCTGATGAAAGTGCTTCCCTTTCTTCACAGCCTCCTCTTCTTATTGTTATAGAACGCAAAACAATTTTTGTGTCTAGGTTGTCTCCTGAAACTACTTGCGAGAAAATTGTCGCCTATATTGCGAGCAAATCCTCAGCAAGTGTTTCGATTTCAAAGATTAATTTTGCCCAGCCTCGTGATGGAGCTTCCTTTAAAATAAGTGTTCCAGGTGAAGCGTTTCCAATCATATGTGACCCACAATTTTGGCTGCCAGATATGATTGTTCATGAGTTTAGGCAAAAAAATCGTGCTAGGCCAATGCCCGTCAGCTTGCCCTCTAATGTAGGGCCTAGCTCTATCAGGGTTTCAAAAAACTAGTTCTGTCCCTTAGTCCTCTTATAGCCTATCAGAATGTTAGGGGTCTGTTATCAAAACTTACTACCTTGTTCTTGAATAGTGCTTCATTTGAGTTTGACATTATTGCCTTCTCAGAGACGTGGTTAAATCCATCAATATCTGATTGTGAAATTTTGTCAAATGATTTTTTTATCTATCGATATGATCGACCTACTCGAAGAGGTGGTGGTGTACTGATCGCAGTGAAGACTAGCCACCGTTCGGAATTAATTCCACTAAGTCTGCCTGATGGTGTGGAATTCGTAGCCATAAAAGTTTCTTTTCTTTCCTTTTCGTTATTTATTACTTGCTCCTATATCCCTCCTTCTTCCGGTATTCAAGTTTATATGAACCATTTAACTTGTATGTTTGTGCCCAATTACGAGACATTGACTCATTGGTTGTTATAGGTGATTTCAATTTACCAAACATCGCCTGGTCATATCTTAATGGGTCAACCTATCTTGTGCCATCAACACAGCATGACTTTTTAGATCATCTGTTTGATATGTCCTTGTCTCAGATAAATTCAATTCCAAACGATCTTAATAAATTGCTGGATCTTGTCTTTGTCGCTGACAGTACTAATGCTGTAGTTTCAAGGTCCGCCCCTCTATCACTGCCCGAAGATATTTACCATCCTACTCTTGAAATCTCTCTTTCAGTTTCTGAAACTACTTCATCAACCTCTAAAATTCCTAATAAACCTCGTCGTTGTTTTCGTAAAGGAAACTTTACATTATTAAATCAACTTATTTGTGCAACAGACTGGTCTCCTTTGTTCAATGCGGTTGATTTAGACTTTGCTTTTGCCTTTTTCTACGAATCCATT
Organism: Lordiphosa magnipectinata; assembly: GCA_037044535.1. Lineage (NCBI taxonomy): Eukaryota > Metazoa > Arthropoda > Insecta > Diptera > Drosophilidae > Lordiphosa > Lordiphosa magnipectinata. The sequence continues at coordinate 152,902 of JBAMBO010004578.1, forward strand.
AATTCTCTCTTAGATATCTGTGTTCCTAATAGCGTAGCTTCTCCCGCGTCGCTTAATCCACCTTGGTACTGCCCTAGACTTTCTAATTTGAAAAATATTAAGTCTAGATGCTTCAAAAAGTATAAACGATCTGGCTTGGCTGTTGATTTCTCTAAATATTCAATAGCAAAATCCAACTTTACACTTTTTAACTCTGAGTGCTATAAGAATTATCTTGCCCGGTGCAAAATTCAATTTGCAGAGGTCCCTAAACAATTCTATAGCTTTGTGAACTCTAAGCGTAGATCTTCATCACTACCTTCTTCTTTTTTTCTGGGTGACCATAAGGCTGGCAATGATTCCGCTGCCGTCGACCTATTCGCAGACTTTTTTCATTCAACGTATTCCTTTGTCCACTTTACTAACACTTCTTATCCTTATACCATTCCTTCTTCTAACTCGATTTGTGTTCCCTCAATTAGTGAAAGCTCCCTACTTTCGCATTTAAAATCTCTAAAATCCTCATACTCCCCTGGCCCTGACAACATTCCTAGTTGTGTTCTCAAAGAGTGCTGTAGTTCCTTATGCAAACCTTTGCTTAAGATTTTCAATCTATCACTCGATTCTTCAGTCTTTCCAACTCTTTGGAAAGAGTCCTATATCATTCCTCTTCATAAAAAAGGTGGAAAATCTGATATTTCCAATTACAGAGGCATAGCTAAGCTCTCCGCTATTCCTAAATTATTTGAAGAGATTATAACCTCCACCTTGCAGCATTATTGCAAATCGATTTTATGACCTTTCCAGCATGGGTTTATTAAGCGTCGGTCAACTATGACCAATTTGCTTGAATTTACTTCATTGGTTAATGATGGGTTCCTTAAGAAAAAGCAAACCGATGTCATTTACACCGACTTTAGTAAGGCTTTTGACTCTGTAAACCATGATCTTCTCCTCTATAAGCTTGATCGGTTAGGATTTCCCGCCTCTTTTCTGCTCTGGATTTTGTCCTATTTAAAAAATAGAACGCAGAAAGTTATATTACGTTCCGACACTTCAAAGCCCGTCTCTTTAACGTCCGGTGTACCGCAAGGTAGTCACCTTGGTCCTTTGTTTTTTACTCTTTTTATTAATGACCTTCCCACAATACTATCTTATTCTCGGATACTTATGTATGCCGATGACGTTAAACTTATTTTATCTTTCAATGACCCGACACATTCCATTAGATTGCAATATGATTTAAACTCCTTGCGGTCTTGGTGCTTGGTTAATCATTTATACCTTAATTGCTTCAAGTGCATGTTTATGACTTTCCATCGTTGCAAACCTTCGCTGGCTACCTATAAGATTGGCAATGAACCCCTGCAACGAATATCTACAGTTGTTGATCTTGGAATTCTTTTTGACCCCAAATTAAGTTTCAATCCTCATATCTCCTCTATTGTTAATAGGGCGAATGGTGTACTTGGATTCATTAAACGTTGGTCGAAGGAATTTAATGATCCATACACCACAAAGCTCCTGTACACTGCTCTAGTCCGACCTGTACTTGAATACTGCTCGTCCGTCTGGTGTCCGCAGTACAAAAAGCATATCGATCGTATCGAATCAGTACAAAAGCAATTTTTGCTTTTTGCTCTTCGTGGACTAAATTGGGACCCTAACCTTCGTCTGCCATCGTGCTCCAGTAGACTCTTGCTTATTAACCTTCCTTCGTTAGCTAATCGTAGAACAGTCCTAGGCGTTTCTTTTCTTCATAAGCTAATCATTAGTGATGTAGACTCTACCGAACATTTAGGTCGCCTTAACTTTTCCGTTCCTTCTAGGCCAACTAGAAACTATTTACCTTTAATCTTGCCCAGATGCACAACTGATTATGCCCAGCACAATCGTTTTCGGGTCTTATGTCAAAATTACAATGATCTCTATCACCTGCTCTCAACAGATCTCTCTCTCTTCTCTCTAAAAACGTCTCTCTATAATTATCTCCGGGGAAATCTCTGACCACTCCCAGCTGTGAGTAGGGGCATAGCTTGTCGGACTGGCTAAAAAATCCTCCCCCACCGGGTCAGAGATTTTCCGGATATTTAGTTGTAAGTTTTACGTATAAATTTTTTTATTTTTAGAGTTTACTTTTAGATATTTTTTTCTCTATCTCAGTTTTTTTTTTAATTTAATATATTATCTTATTTTTTCTCCTTTGTTCCTTCATAACTATAGGTTTTGGTTTTTTTCTCTCTCTCTCTCCCTCTTCTCGATCTCTATATTATTAAAGTTTTTGTTAGCTCTAATAACGTCTCTGACTACAAGTGGCTGTGAATAGGGGCATAGCTGGCCGGACGGGCAAATAAAATTCCCCCACCGTGTCGGAGTCGTTATTAGTTTATTTTGTAATTTTATTAGATTTTCTTTGATAGGCTTTATTAGCTCATACAAATTTTTGTCAACTCTAAATAAATAAATAAATAAATAAATGAGAATAGCGCACCGCGACCAATCTTAGTCTGTTATGCCCCCCTACTGAGTTTACAACTCTCCTAGCAGCCCTATTTCCTGTACGAAGGTAGGGATTTTCATGAGTTCTAGGTTACTGTTATTGGTTGGGTGTGTTTCCCAAGTCTACTGAGTCTGCGCCTCGCTAGAGCATCGCAGTGTGCTAGTATATGCTCGGAGGACTCCTCCTTCTCGTCGCAATATCTGCATAGTTGGGTGTTTGTTATTCCCAACTTGTACATGTGGCTCCGAAGTCTGCAGTGGCCCGTGTAGAGCCCTGTCAAGATCCTAAGCGCATTCTTTCCTTGCTGGATTAACTTTTTGAATCTTTTGAGATTATAGTTCACTATTAATACATTAGCTCGTCTCATCCCCCTTGTGTTTACCCAGGAGGCTGTTCTAAGCGTATTCTCTTCCTTTCTAAGGAGACTTTTTATGGTGTGTTGGCCTATGCCGCAGTATGGTTACGGGCTTACCATTGCGGTGGCTGCACCCTTGCGTGCCAGTTCGTCGGCCAATTTGTTTTCGGGGATATTATTATGTCCCGGTATCCAACGTAGGGTCAGGTTGTTGCTGCTGCCTAGTTGGTCCAATTTGTTCTTTGTCTCTAAGACTAGCTTAGAGGTGAACTTGTTGCTGCTAAGCGCATTAAGCGCTGCTTGGGGAGAGGCACATACTTCGCCTTGAAATATACTTGCGAATTCTCCCATTGACTCAAACCTTTTCGTTCCAGGTCCTGCTACCCCAAGTCCAGTTCCTAGGGGCGTCAGGGACACGTCTGTGTGCCACTGAATTGTGTGTGGTTGCATTTTATATGGTTCTTCTAGTGAGATCCATTCTCTCTAATTATTTTTGAGTGGACTGAAATTCCTGTCAAAGTGGTACGCTGCCACCATTTCGTCTCTGGGTTGGAGGATTATAGGGATTTCCTTCTCCAGCTTCTCAGAGTCCCTTAGACTTACTATGTGGTTTCTACCCACTCCTTCTGCTGCTAGTCTTAGCAGTGTTGCTTTCTTCTTCAGGCAGATGGTATGATGGAGTGGTGTTAGCTCTATCAAGACCTCTAATGCCGCTGTCGGACAGGTACACATGGCTTCGGTCATGCATATACAGTCCAGCCTCTGCAGTTTTTGCAGCTGCGCTCTTACAGTGAGGAGATTTGCCCTATCTCCCCATACGACAGCTCCATGAGTGAGCATCGGTCTCACTACCATGAGGTATAGCCAACGGAGTATGTGTGGTGCCATGCCCCACAATTTTCCGGCTATGCTCCTACATGTGAACAGTGCTCTTGTACACTTACTGAGTGTTTACTCCAAGTGCTTAGCTTGTTGTCAAAGACTACGCGAAGATATTTTACTTTTTTTTCTGGGGTAATGAGACAGCCGGATAGGCGTATTGGCCTCCTTCTGCTCAGCTTGACATTTCTGGTGAACGGTAATATAATGGTTTTCGCAGGGTTTAGGTTTAGGTTTTAGGTCGTCACTTTCAGTCCCCTCTGAATTATGTCACATAGGGTTTCTTCGTATTTCCTCTCGCAAGGATGACAATGTCGTCAGCATATCCTTGGCATGTTATGCCTAGGGAAGCGAGTCTTTCTAGAAGCTCATCCACAAGTAAGCTCCACAGCAGTGGGGAGAGAACTCCTCCCTGACGGCATCCTCTAGTTGTGGTTACTGTGATGATTTCTTCACCTGCCACTGCAGAGGCTTCCCTGCTACGTAGTGAACCTATCCATCTGCCTACTGTGGGGATTATTCCTCTTCTGATAAGGGCATTCTTGACAGGTCTATGGGATGTGTTGTCGAATGCTCCCTCAATGTCGCATAAAGCCAATTCATTGTCTTCGATTGTTTTCTCGAGCATCTTCCCAAGTTGATACAATGCCGGTTCGGTCGAACGGCCTGCTCTGTACACGTGCTGTGTTGGTTGGAGGGGGGCCTCTTTTAACAGCGTACCTCGCATGCTATTGTCCACTAGCTTTTCAATCGTTTTCAATTAAGTCGATGTCAACCTGATAGGTCTGATGGACTTTGGTTTAGTTATATCCTTCTTCCATGGGGATGAAGACTACCCTTGCTCTGCGCCAAGCGCGTGGGATATACCCAGTTGCCAGACTGCTGGTCATAATCTTCCAGAGGATTGATAGGAGTATGCCCTTTCCTTCCTGCGGGAATGCTGGATAAGTGCTATCCGGTCCGCGGGATTTGTAGGGCAGGAATGTTCAAATTGCCCACTCAAGTCTACCTGCGGACACAACTTTTTTGGCTTCTGCCCAGTCAGAGCCACGAGGGTGATAGCTGGTGTCCGCAATATAAAAAGCATATCGATCGTATTGAGTCAGTACAGAGCAATCCTGGCTTTTTGCTCTTCGTGGACTAAATTGGCACCCTAACCTTAGTCAGCCATCGTACTCCAGCAGACTCTCGCTTATTAACCTTCCTTCGTTAGCTAATCGTAGAACAGTCTTAGGCGTTTCTTTTCTTCATAAGTTAATCATTAGTGATGTAGATTCTACCGAACTCTTAGGTCGCCTTAACTTTTCCGTTCCTTCTAGGCCAACTAGAAACTATTTACCTTTAATCTTGCCCAGATGCACAACTGATTATGCCCAGCACAATCGATTTCGGGTCTTATGTCGAAATTACAATGATCTCTATCACCTGCTCTCAACAGATCTCTCCCTCTTCTCTCTAAAACGTCTCTTTGTAATTATCTCCTGGGAAATCTCTGACCACTCCCAGCTGTGAGTAGGGGCATAGCTTGCCGGACAGGCTAAAAAATCCTCCCCCACCGGGTCAGAGATTTTCCGGATATTTAGTTGTAAGTTTTACGTATAAATTTTTTTATTTTTAGAGTTTACTTTTAGATATTTTTTTCTCTATCTCAGTTTTATTTTAATTTACTATCTAATCTTATTTTCTTTCCTTTGTTCCTACATAACAATGGGGTTTTTTTTTCTCTCTCTCTCTTTCTCATTCTCTCTCACTCTTCTCGATCTCTATATTATTAAAGTTTTTGTTAGCTCTAATAACGTCTCTGACTACAATTGACTGTGAATAGGGGCATAGCTGGCCGGACGGGCAAATACAATTCCCCCACCGTGTTGGAGTCTTTATTAGCTTATTTTGTATTATTATTAGATTTTCTTTGATAGGCTTCATTAGCTCATAAAAATTTTTGTAACGCATATGAATTTTTGTTGACAGCCTTTTTTGTCAACTCTAAATAAATAAATATAAAAAATAAATAAAAAGTAGGTAAAAGTAAGTAAAAAATAGTAAGGGATGTTTCTAATGTCTAACAAGAGACGTACCCTCTCCTCGTTACTCACTGTATAGGCATCGTTAGCCTTTTTGTGCGAGATGTTGCCGTCCGGGCTTTTCTTGGCCAGGGCTCTATGCAATCTTGTTCCTTCTTTCGTGACTTCAATGGACTCGCAGAATTTCCTATAATTCTTCCTTTTGGCTTTCCTGATCTCACCATTGTAAGTGTCAGGGCCTGCTTGAATCTATGCCAGTCCCCATTCTTTTTGGTTGCATTAAAAAGAATTCGGGTCTTCTTTCTGAGTTTCTAAAGGGTAGGATTCCACCAAGGAACATCATTTTCTTTTCTCGATTTGCTAAGAGGGCAATTCTCTTCGTACGCATCGATTATACTTTTGTTTTGTTTGTTCACTAAAATGTCTAGTTCTAGGGGGTGTTACGGTGATCGAATCCTAGGCATATTATTTCCTAGCGTGGAATAGAAGCCTCCCCAATTGGTTTTGAGGGGGTTCTTGCTAGGGATACTTTGCAGTGTATACGTTTCCAATCTAGATTGGATTATTCTATGGTCTGACATAGATTCCTCTAGGGAGACCTGCCAATCCTTTATATAAGGTTTTAGCGACTTACTGGAGAAGGTGAGGTCAAGGACTTACTCCCTTACTCGAGTTACAAATGTCGGGACAGAACCTACATTACATATTTCCATGTCAAGCCTGGAGAAAACTTACGAAACTTAGAAAACTTGTTTTAACAATATATATTAAGTACTGGTATTAAATCTACGACTATTTATTTTTTTTAAATTTTTTGTTAAGTCAATCTTTTGCATGAACTAAATGCTGCTGACAAATTTTATTAAATTCCTGGTCAGTAGCGTTGGAAAATTTCTTATGGCCAACATCAGAAAAAGAAAAATATAAAGGTTATTATATAAATACAGGGCTGCAAACCGGTTTAAATTCGAACTGCTCCGGAGTCGGTGACTCCTGATCGAACTTGAACGTAGGATCAGCGACCTTATGAACTCGCCCCGAGAACCCGAACCCAAATAGTTTCGCGGGCTCGAACCTCGGAGTGAACCCATCCTGATTATTAGAAGGTTTGCAGCCCTGAAAGTAACCATTACCTTTTATTAATGAAAGAGATTGAATTGTTCAATACTGGGCTTGACAATTGTTCCACACCATGTCAAATTTACCGCTAACTCATCGGATAACCCGGCTTTTAAAGCGTTTCTTGTAAAAGAAGGCACATCGCTGCCACCAAGATAATGAATGTGGGACTTCTGAAATACGAAATATAAGTTACAGCAATTCCTTTTTTAATACAAATTTTTCATATAGATGACCAACCATTTGAGTTTTCATAGGCTCGTCGGACAGTAGAATTTCGTCTAAATTGTTGAGTTTCATCAAATCGTTCAAAGGTAATCTAGGTTGGCACGACGACTGCTCTCCAGATTTTTTTTTTATTCCTTTTTTTAGTTCCTGTACTTCGTTCTTTAAACATATTATTTCCTCAGTCAATTTTTGTAGCAATGTAGTATTGATTAGTAGCTCGATAAGTATTTCGTTGTTTTGAGTACAGTTTGAATACATTGTTTGTCAAACTAATTAATAAAAAAAACAGAAATAAAGCGCAATAAATGCATTTATTTGATATATAGATATACGTACTTTTGGATACATTGGTCAGGTTTATAAATTGGCATCCACTGTTTTGAAGATCATCCTCTATAAGCAAGGATAGATTTAATATATTGTAGATATTATTATTTGTGTATATTGACTTACCGTGAAAAATGGAGTTTTGAGGAGAATGGAGTTTCTTATGGTATAAATGGAATTATAGTATAGGAAGTGCTACTTAAATTTTTTTAAACTACTGCTTTGTTTGATATTTCTTCAATTAAGAATGAAATATTAGATTCCCCTGTTAAACTATTTGTTTTAAAGAAATAAGAAATGTCTGAGTGTACAGGTTCTATAAAAAGAGGTTCCAAATTGTTTATTATTTTGCCTTCAAATTTAGGTCTATTATTTTGTTCTTCAAGCCTGTTAAAGTCTTGAGCTGCAACATGGTTAGGTTTTTTTATTTGTTTTTTTTAATTTGAAGGTAGTTTTCAATGCAACAAATAATGAAAGTTGCATGTTAAATAGGCTTTGTTGAACAAAGTTGATATTTCTGCCACAAAACTTTGCAACAGGTTCTTCGCCAAATTATTATAAATTTTGCAATTTTAAAAAGTGAAGTTTAAAAAGAGAACGTACAAGTCTTTGGACAATATGTTATGTAAAAGAAATGGTCCAAAATATAATAGAAAACTTCGCAGTTCGGTTGCTTTCCATCTTTCAAGGTCATTTAGTGAACGTGGCTTCCTTGAAAATTCGAATGGAACGCAACCTGCAAGAGTTTCCATAGCAATTGATAGACCCTTGATATGCCAAGATGGATGGCAAAAGGTTTCCCCTTTTGTTCTTGTCCATGCCTTTAAAAGATTTCTAGTGACACCGAGGCAAATAATGTGCATATAGTCCAGTCCGATTTGATATACAATATCAATGGGTAACATTTCGATCGATGATACGCTTCTTAATTATGATGATGACGTTGGCATCGATTTCTACAGGATGCACTAGTCCTTGGGGCAAAATCCGCTATACTAGGAAACACTACACGATTCTTAAACATTTCCCCTTTTTGAGTACATCGTGTACAGGAGTAATAACCGGTATGAACTTTTATTCCTAATACAAAGGATCGCGCTGGAGCATCCACTACAACGTATCTGATTTTGATCTGATAGACCTGCCCTCAAATGAAATACCGTCTTGCAGTAGCTGGATCATTTCTTTTGTTAATTCAGATAGGAATTGGTCCGAACTTTTTGGTTTACTGTAGCCTTCGTTAATACCAATCAACAATACTTTTTCAAATCCCGGAACATTACACAGAATTGGCCAGACTTGTTTATTCGAACTTTTACATAACCGTAAGACATCAGTATTGAAATCAAGCTGAATAACTTGTTGCTTGTATTGATTTTCTATTAGAAAATGCGTTAAAGCGCCTTTAACTCAGTAATGTGTATAGAAACCATCCCTCATTTTTGAAATAACGGCATCCGTTGGAGTTTTTTTTAATGTTCGGCAGTCTTTTGGAACATTTATATAATGCTCCTTCAAAATGCTTAGGAATTCAATAAACGCTCTTTTGCAAATATTATGATTAATTGCTTATTTCCTTAACTTATGATTGAAACTAAGTTAATCACAATCTCTTCCATTTCCATCACTTTCAGTGCTTAGTATAATTATCATCTTCCCTGTTAAAGTCTTCATTCGTGAAAATATTTGTTGCCACAATTGCATTAGTTGTTTCATTATCTTCAGCTTCGCAAACTTTTTGGAACTTTGGAGCACTTTAATATTTGTGACTCAAAATCCTTGTAGCCTCGCGCTTGCTTCTGCATTTAATTGCTTTTGACGTCGAACTCATTTTAATTTAATTTTTGTATTGAAGAAATTTTTTAGTTTAATATTAACAAAGCAAAAAAATATATAAAAAGTTTTAAAACTACTTCACTCGTCCGCATAGTTGACAAATCAAATTATTACTGCGATCTCATTTGCTCAGAAGCAATGTAAGTTGTTTTTGTAAAACTTCACTTTTTTACTCTAGTCTCTGAAAGATGCGCGGTTGCGTTACTTAAGCTACTCCCGCTCTTTCGATATAATGTATTTGTTATTGTAAAATTGCTTTCTTTGATGCTTGTCTTTGAGAGTAAAGCGGTCCCGTAATTTAAGTTATTCCTTCAGTCCCTCTTTTTCGAGATAATCTGACTACCGCCAAACGATCGCCTGGGAGATTGAATCTTCTGGCAACCTCCCCCGCGACTCCCAGAAGATAGCAAGATGATTGAATCTTCAAGAAATCTTCCCCGCGACTCCCAGAACACGCTCTTCTGCGATCGGCGACTAAAAGATCTTCTGGGAGTAGCGGAGAAGATTGCTAGAAGATAAAATCTTCCCTCGACTCTCAGAAGACTCTTTTTGGCGATTGGCGATTAAACAATCGCTCAATTGTTTGCTGCGTATGCTTTGCATTAAGTCCAACGCAACTGATCTAGACAACATCGAGCCGAGATTCCTTTTTAGGAACGCCTTCCTAAAATTCTTCCCTATATTAAGCCAATAGTTAAACAGCGATAATGAATTCGACCTTTTCAAATAGTTGGAAAATGGTCAATATAATTCCCATTTCAAACAAGAATAATGAATATAGGTCCATTTCCATTCTTTCTTACATCTCCAAAGTGCTCAAGCAATTGATCGCAATTGATTGATTAAATAAATAAATTCTTGGGAGAAACCACTCTTTTTAATAATAATCAATTTGGTTTCAGAAAACAGAGTACTTGCACAACAGCTATACTGCAAATAACGGAAAACGTTCGCAGGAAATTTGACAACAGACTTGTGACATTTCTTGAACTTTTGGACTACAGCAAGGCATTTAATACGGTGGACCATGATATATTTTGCACAAAGCTTACGAAACTTTACAACTTTTCGTAAACAGTAACAAACTTTATGTCATCTTTTCTGTCTGACCGTCAACAAGCATTAGTGACCTCAACAAAGAACTCTTCTTTTCTAAAAACAAGTCGTGGGGTCCCTTAAGCATCAGTCCTTGGACCACTGCTTTTTTCAATTTACGTAAATGATCTTTCAAATGCCCTGTCTAACTGTGAAGTCCGTATGTATGCTGACGATCTTTAAATGTATGTTAGTTGTCCAATTGATAAAGTGTCTGCATGTGTGAGTATATGTAATAACAATCTAAGCCGAGTAAGTGAATGGGGCAGAAACAATTAATTGGTTGATCAACCTGACAAAGTTAATATTATAAGTTTGGCTATATACAAAAAGCCTCTCCAACCGAACTGTATACAGAACTTCAAATCGACGATAGTCCCATCGAGTATGTAGAGAAAATATTGGATTAACTTGCAACAACACATTATCCTGGGACGATCATGTTAATAATGCAATAGGAAAAACGTACGGAAAACTTAGACAATTAAGATTTAGTCAACAATGGTTGCCCACCCAAACAAAATTATTATTATATATATCCCGATCCCTAGGTACAAATGCTTTGGTACATACCTGGATACATATTTTGTGTACCTTTTACCTTAACTGGGTATTTTCAAATTTGAGACCCTGTTACCTTACCTAGGTCTTAATTTGCTTTTGCCCACTCAAACAAAATTATTATTATATATATCCCGATCCCTAGGTACAAATGCCTTGGTACATACCTGGATACATATTTTGTGTACCTTACCTCGGTATGTTCAAATTTGAGAACCTTTTACCTTACCTTAGTCTTAATTTTCATTTACCTTGTCAATAGGTACTAGGTACTTTTCGTACGTTAATTTTTTCGCTCTGATTACATTATAGCCGAGATGCTGCCGCTGTCTGCCTTATTGATATGAAAAGTATCCGGAGCCTGTTTGTAACTTTAACTGGACGTCCGGTAAACCTTCCGTGCTGAAAAATTATACGATCCATGCTTGAAAAGAGGAAGCCCGACTATCAGTCGTCTCCCATATTCACTTTCGCATAAGTTTTGCGATTTTTAGACCAATTTTGTGCTGGAGATCGGTTTTAAATCGCAATTTTTTAACGAAAGTGAAAGCGTGTGCTATTTTCCCACACGTGAAACACGTGAAGCCTTAGTTTTTGGAAGAATCTGATTTAAAGGTAACAAAGAGGCATAGTTCAGCTGATGCTGAAATTATTTTTCCAAGCCACTTAAGGTGCGCATCACACACTTTGAACTTAGTTGTTACGAAAGATGCTGAATAGGCTTTACCAAACACATTATTCAACTTTTCATGACAGAATTCAACGAATTTGGGAACTGAAACACAATTTAAAAGTGCTTGTACAACTTTAAAAAAAACATTTACATATACATGTTAATGACATTTTCGAGAAGGCTATTGATTTTTAATTTTATTTATTTATTCGGCTGTAGCCCAGTGCTACAAAGTGATACTTATTTTTAACGCTCTAGTCACCATTTTCCATGGCAAACCCCGTTGTAGTTTAGGATTTTTCCAAACTTCAATGGTAGAAAATTTTGAAAAATTGTGATCAACTTAAAGATGCTATTATAAAAGGAGTTTTAGCTTCAAGCGTTGCAGAGACCTTTGTTTTAATTGAAGAGGATTCCAAATAAACCTGGATTTTTAAACCTTATATTTGGATTTAAGCCCGTACAGTTTATTTGTATTACTAATATAAATTGATTAACCATGCTTTTTAATTTAAAAGTACCTTTTTTTTACCTTTAACTTTACTGCAAATTCCGGATACCTTTTATCTTACCTAGGTATATTTTTTGAAATTTACCTTGTACCTTACCTAGGTGAGAAAATTGGGTACCTTTCCAATCACTGATCCCGATATATTTTATATATTTTTAATAAGAAGAGAACGAATCTTATACCAGCTTACACCAGGGCTGCAAACCGGTTTATATATATATATACATATATATACACACAGAAAGCGGACTGAAGACTTATACTCTAGCAATGGAGGAAGTCCATATCCAGCACACGAGCGTCAATCTCACGATAATTATAATCGACGTCTTACAGTCGGACAATGTATTAATGCGTCAGGTGTATACCGATTGTATAGTAACTTTATATATATTGGGTAAAACGTGGAACGAGCCAAGGTTCGAACCAAAACCAATGCCGAAAAACCTCGGACCTGTAATTTCCGAACCTTAACCGTTGGTAAATTTTGGTTCGAACCCGCAAACCGGAGGTTCTGACAATTTTTGTGTGTATTCAATATGGACTTAAATTCATGAATACAACTTAGAGCTCTTATAAAACTACAAAACATGGTGCATGCAAAAGAACCCTCCTATCTCTCTGCACTCATAACACATACTACTCCCAAAAAAAAAATTGATTTAGTCACCTGTAAGAATAAACTGTCGTGTTTGGGCTGCAGCTAAGATCAAGAACGGTTGGGCTAGCTTGGTCTGTAGGTGGCTGTAGAGAGCCGCAAAGAAAGAGCAAAAATGAAGGGAGCTATAATGAAGAGATCCACCGTTGCCAGCGGGCAAACTTAAGAAACAGTTAGATTAAGTTGCTATATACTTTTTATACTCTGTACCAAAGGTACACAGAGTATATTAAGTTTGTGAAAAAGAGTAAATTGGGAAAGATCGCTGGCGTTGTCGCAGCACTTGCCGACTTTTGAAGAGCTTTGTATTTACCTCGATGCCCAGTACAGAACGATGATCTCCTCATCTCCGGCTGTTGTGAGGGAGTACGTTGCAATGCAAAACAAGGTGTATATGATTCACGAGGTAACCGAAGAGACGTAAAAGCTTCATTTGCTACCCAAAAGTCGGGTGTGTGCATAGTCTGTGGCAAGGAGGATCATTCTGTAAGATCATGCAAGATGTTCTGCGATATGTGTGTAGCAGAGCGTAAGGCATTCGTGGCGAAGCATCGTTTACGCTTCAACTGTCTTAGTGATAATCATCAGGTGGCTGCATGTGGTAGTCATCGAACTTGTGCGAAGTGTGCTGAGCAACATCACACCCTCATCCACCTGGAAAGGATGCATAGTCCCACGGATGCGCCCAGGTATAGTACCTCATCAGGCAGGACACGAGTACTCAGCAACTCTCATCAAATATGATAAGCGGATCACATCAAGCTTTGTCGCCGGCAAGGCAAAAAGTTTCGTTACCAACGGCAATGGTGCTCATTGAATCAGTGGATGGGTACCCTCTGCAATTTCGCGCCTTTCTGGATCAAGGTTCGCAAGCGTCATTTATAGCGGAGAGCAACTGCGTCTCCCACGTCACAAAGTGTGTATGCGAATCAACGGCGTCAACAGCAATCGAATTCAAATTGGGTCTGTGTACTACCCACAGGTAAGATATAATGTAAGGGCTTATGTTCTGCCAAAAGTAAGTCAGAATATGCCAGATCGACATGTGACAGTGGTTAAGTGGCCACACTTACAGAAGTTATGTTTATCAATTCTTAGATCATACAATGGTTATTGGATCATCGTACAGAGCTGCGTTGAGCGGTTGGATCAGATGGATCGGCATCTACGTGCTGACGCGAAGCTGAAGGAACCATACTCGAAAACCATAAACGAATATTTGGCAAATGGGTCATGTCCTGCCTCAGACTCGAGCGATAAAACATGGCGAAGTAAGGCATTGCTATTTACCGCATCATCCAGTTATAAAGGACACCTCATCTACTACCAAAGTTCGAATTGTGTTCGATGGCTCGATGAAGACTAGCAATGGGAAGTCATTGAATAACATTTTGGCAACTAGTCCAAAATTACATATTGAACTGCCTGGCGTATTAATGAATTGGCGTGCTTTGAAGTTTGTATTCATCGCTGATATAGAAAAATGTATCGATGTATCAACATTCATGAAGAGGATGCCCAGTATCAGCGCATTCAATGAAAACCCGATACAGGCGACGATATCGAGGAGTATTAATGTTCAACGGTTATGTTTGGGACGAGTTCTGCGTCATATTTTGCAATACGCGTAATGCAGCAGCTACCTGTTGATGAGCAGGAACGGTTTCCCCTTGCTGTTGATGTAGTCAAGAGTCAGATGTGTATGGATGACAATCTGTCTGGAGCCAACAGTGTTGATTAAGCGGACGCTATTCAGAGGCAATTAATAGACAAAATGAAGAGTGAAACTTTCGAACTGCGGAAATGGGCTAGCAACTGCCCACAACTTTTGGAGAAAATACCTGTCGAATATCGAGAATCGAAAGGCTTGCCATATCTGCGTGTTCTGACAGGGGACCCATATTTATCATGGAGAGTTGATATTGTCAAAGGGTAAGGTGTCACCTATCAATCCACAACTAACCATTCCCAGAGCCGAGCGGTGTGCGGCAGTTGTCGCTGCAAAAATTTTTTAAGTACTTGAAACAGCATTTGAGAATCAATGTTGATTTTTGAAAAACAATCTTTTGGACAGATTCGATAATAACCCTCAGCTGGATCAGAGGAGGAGGGGCGAAATGGAAGTTGTTTGTGTGGAATCGAATTAATAAAATTCTGGAGGTGTCTGATGGAGATCAATGGAGACACGTTGCGTCGGAAGACAACAATGCGGATCACTTGAGTCGGGGACTAAGTGCGTCTAAGACTCCATCTTGCGAAATGTGGTGGCATGGACCAGAGTGGTTGCAGAAGGATGAGGAAGCTTGGCCTTCAACTGCCATTAATCATCAACCGGAAGCTGCTGTGGAAGAAGAGAAGAGAAGTTTGATATGTCACAAGGTATCCGTGGATCAGATGCCTAATGAATCTCTTTTGGATCGATACTCTTCTTACACACGCCTGCTACGGACTGTGTCATGCATGCGGCGATTTATACAAAATTGTCGCATACCAAAGTCAGATCGAAGAGATGTTGGGCTATTTGGAGTCGAATTAGCGGAAAGTCTCAAATGCATAATACGAATGACACAAAGAGACTGTTTTGGAGCTGAGTGGATCGCGCTATCAACGGGGCAGGCGATCAAGAAAGAGGAGCAAGTTATACGGTTTGGAGGACGGTTGCGAGATGCGCTTCTCCCACGGAATGAGAAGCATCCATATATACTGCCGTGTAAGCATCATTTTACAAGTCTGGTTATCGATCATAGTCATGCCAGTACTTTGCATGGAGGATCAGCTCTCACGCTTAACTTTCTAAGAAAGCGATTTTGGATCGTTAATGGTCGAAACGCAGTTCGTTCGGGGATACATAAATGCCTCAAATGTTACAAGTTGAAACCGCAACTCGCAGGACAGCAAATGGTAAATTTGCCAGCGGTTCGAGTGCGACCATTAGGGGCTTTCTCATCAGTTGGAGTGGATTACGCGGGTCCCATCAACGTTTCCCAATAGAAAGGGAGAGAAAGAACAGCATTGAAAGGATGTGTGGCGGTGTTCGTATGTCTGGTGACCAAAGTCAATCATTTGGAGCCGGTTGGAGATTTGACATCAGATGCGTTTTTAGGAGCAATGTATCATTTAATCGGAATGCGAAACGAATTGTGTGGGAGCCATTAAGAAGATGCAAGCTGACAAGTTGGCCTATCAGTTGTATATCTCAAAATCAATCGCTCCAAGTTTGCTGGATAAGGGAATCACTTGTTATTTTAATCCACCATCGGCTCCACACTTTGGCGGCTTATGGGAGGCGGGCGTCAAGTCCATGAAGTACCACTTAAAGCGAACTATCGGAGAGTGGATACTGACCTTTGAGGAGCTTGCAACCGTCCTAGCTCAAATGGAGTTTTGTCTCAGTTTAAGGCCTTTATGTACATTGTCAAATAATCCCGAGGATCTGTTAGAAATTACTCCAGACCATTTTCTAACTGGAGATGCTTTACTTGCTCCTCCTTACCCAGAGGTGGCTAAACGAAACTTGGTCGATCGATGGAAAAATTACCAATATTTTGTACTACAATTTTGGAGATCGGATTACTTGTCAAGGTTACAGACCGTAGTGGTTGCAAATGAAGGAAAATTTGAAGATTGGATACGTGGTTCTCATTAAGGATGAGCGTTTACCCTCAAATCGTTGGACATTGGGGAGGATCACTGAAACCCATGCTGGAGCAGATGGATTAGTTCGAGTCGTTACATTATAGACAAACAATGGAGTTGTTAAACGACCAGTGGCCAAACTCTAATTGGCCTAATTGTAATACCGAACCCATACGTTAGTGTTTAGTTGTGCTCTTCACCTTTCAGTCAACATTGTAGGTTGAGGTGGTGCCGTGTGTAGGCTACTGGAGCTGAAGGACTGGAGAGCCAATATGGATCTGGATTAGATGATGCCTGCTGCAATCATCAAAGGGGGGAGAATGTTTGGGCTGCAGCTAAGCTCAAGAGCGGTTGGGCTAGCTTGGCCTGTAGGTGGCTGGAGAGAGCCGCAAAGAGAGAGCAAAGATGAAGAGAGTGATAATGAAGAGATCCACCGTTGCCAGCGGGCAAACTTAAGAAACAGTTAGATTAAGTTGCCATGTACTTTTTTACCTTAAGCTTTTATGAATTTGCCGGCTTGGTGAAAGCGGTTTTTGTTAAGCACATTGAAGTCTGTCAGCATCAGTCCAAGCAGTCGGATGTACCCTCTGTGCAGTTCGGTCTTTCACATTGAAATTAATACAGTATTATATTAAACTAAGTTTATTCTGTTCAACCTGAACTTGATTTGTTTTTGTTGGCAAGTTCCTCCGCCGCCGCAGGTGGACAGAACCACTGCAGTCTGCATATTTATTTTCGGGCAGATTGGGACTCCGCATGGGTGCAGCTAATATCCAATAGTCGAGTTCTGACAAACAATACTTAGCATATGCTGTTCGGCCGTGAAATAATTAACCACACTTTTTAAATAAAATAATAAATGCACCGCAGTTTAAAGACAAACTTTTTGAATACATAAAAACCACAAATTAGCTAACACACAAAATACTAGTATTAAATAATGTAATAAAAATTTACATATAAAAAATATATATATATTTTTTTGTGTAACTTATGTCTTATAGCCCATTTCCACAGGCATCATTTCTTATCATTTTTATTTTTTTCCGCGACGGCTCACTGGCTAAGACCGGGTGGATTCGGGTGGTTGGCGGCAACAGGGCGGGGTGGCTGTGGCATAGAAGATAGGGTGGGCTGGGATTTATTCGGCCGTTGTGTGGCAGTGGCCGTGAAGGGAGGGCTAGGTTTTCTCTGTCCCGAAGTCCCAGCAACATATAAATTTTGCTATGGGAGACCTTGGAGAGACTGAGACTCGCACCTCGGCCGTGGAAACTTCCTTATAGTTGGCGTCCGAGCAGGGACCTTTGGGGCATTTCTTTTTTTATATCATGTTTTTTTGAGAAACCTCCCTGTAAATGGCTTAAAGAACCATCAAGGTTACCCACAGAACATAGCGGCTGCGCCCCTGCAGAACATAGTGCACACACGAACCAGAGATTTATCCGAGTCTTGTGTTTTCATTTTGATATGTTTTCTCCCCTTGGGCAAATTTATGCACCTGAACACGAAAACCCACCCACGTTTTGTGAAAATTTTTCTCTTTTGTCACAGCGCCAGAGGGCTGTATATATATATAGATTGCATGCGTTCAAGAAAATCAGGGTTTAGAAGGGCTAGGACAACTCCCTAATTTCAATAAGGTACCCCAGGGAAAAATTTGGAGGAGTCCAGGTCCTAGTTAATATCGGTCATACCGGATAAAGACATAATTGAAAAAATTTATATAAGAATTCACACGGAGAGAAAAATATGCCTACGGCGAGGGAAGGAAGCTACGAGTAGCCGGGGATTTTCATTTAGCAACGACATCCAATATCTTCGGATGAAAACACATCACCACCACGTGGGAAAGTTTGTCCGAACAAACAGCACGCCGGCAAAAGCATTAGCATTTTTTTTTTTAGTTAGTTTTGTAGTCTCTGTCGCACTCGGAGTTAATACCTAATATTCTTGTGGAAAAGGGGCCTTAGGCTAGTCTACCGGTAATTCTTCTCGCTCTTGGATAACACATTCTCGCAACGTCCAATGGGAAAGGGGGACTAGTGGCGTCGCTGCGCTGCTACCGACCAACGACGACTGCGCAGCTACGACGACTGCGTGGTCACCGGTTATATAAGTTAACACCAGCCAGCGCCCCCTCCCCTTCACCCCTTCGCACGACATCCACGACTCTCATACCAGCAGCAACAGCAACATAGTAACGGAGGGCGCTGACCGTCCGTTAGCTGTCTCAGCTAAAACCACGCTCGCTCGTCATGCACCCCCCACCCCTCGACCAACCTAAGTGAAACTGCAGCGCTAGCGTCCGGTTACAACAACAAGTGGCGGACCAAATACAACCGCCGCTGGCAGTTGCACAATATCCGCTGCCCTCTGCCGGCACCGAAATATGCTGACGCCACGGGATTCTTGCTGCTCTGCCGGCACCGAAATGTGCCGACGCCGCGGGACTCTGGGGCTGCAGCTTGGTCAACCGACCACTTGTAGAATAAGTTAGAATTAATTCTCTTTGTACCCCAAAACCGAATGCACACAACTTGTGGATTAATAAAATACTTTTATAACGTTAAACGATTGGAAATCATTGGAAACTTAATGGAAATCTCAATAATCAGGTAATATCTGAGGATTATTCCCTCACTGGCCATGTCCGGCCATAACTGGCGCCCGAGCGGGTTACACTTTCTCACGAAAGTGGAACCTACGTATCTTCCAGATACACCCTACAAAAGAAAAGCAAATTTTTTTATTTTTTTATGGCGTTATGTGATGAGTGCCAGTGCAAGTGAAAACAAAAAAAGCTAACAAATACTAAAAGGTATTTTAAAATAAATTAAAAATGAATAAATTAAGAATGAATGAAATACAATTACCCGCCGCGGTGAGGATGCCGCCTTTCAGAGCTGGCATTCCCCACGGGCGCAAATGTTGTAATAATTAAATAAAGTCAGTGAACCCGCCGCGGCGATTTGTCCACGCACCTTAAGGTTGGCTTATTCGCGGGCGTAAAACAAGCTGCGATCAAATAAAAGAAGCAATAACACGCTGCGGCGATTAGTCCACGCGCATAGTGGGTAGCTAATTCGCGAGCGCTACATAGTTGCAGTTATCAAAAAATAAAAATAAAAAGTGTAAATACAAAGAAATGATTAAACGGAAAAGTGGCGTGTGGCAGTCTACTAGAAAGGCTAAGAAATGTGGAATGCATTCAAAAAAAGCTGCCTAGTGGATTGTGTGTATATCCGTACCTTAGTAGGCGAAATGCTAAAACGGATTAATACGGACCACCGCGCCCAGTGCCGAATCAACAAGCTAGGTTAAGAACGAAAACACTTGCATTAAAATCACTTTCATCACATAGCGCACTAGGGAGAAATAAAAAGGTAAAAATTAAAGACAAATACTAATTATGTTTCCATTTCAGAATCCTGTAAGAATTCGAACCGGCTCTACACCAACACACACACAGACTGTATACACACAGCGGTACAAAAGGGTGAGTGAAACGATTTTTTTCCTTTTCCATTTCCCGTTAGTTGCACAAAAAAGAAGAGTAAAAAGAAAAAAGAAACCGAACAAATTTTAAGACAAGCGCCTACTATCTTCTTGCGAGTAACGGAACAGGAGTCTTGTATATTGGAGGTAGATAGAAGAAAAAAAGGGGAAAATGGAGGAAATGAAGGAGGTCTTAAACAGGCTAGATGCTACAATCGCGTCACTGACGACTCAAATGGTAGCAATGAAAGACGAGATTAGGAAGACTGGAACTAGAGTCAGTACCCTAGAAACGGATTATGAGCAACGCAACCACGCACTGAGTATGGCTTGAAGGAAGCTTCAATCTTACCGGATTGCGTCAAGGAACTCCAGACATTCGAAGGTGAGATCGACAGGTACATCTCTTGTATCTATATAATAGGGCGCAGTCTATAGTAAATGATTACCAACTCGTTAGGGACAGGCCTCTATACAGATCCATTCTCGTGCACATTAGGCAAAAGATTAGAGGAAACGCCGATTTGGCGCTCATTTCTTATAATGTGCAGGACGACGACTGGCAGGAGGTCAAGCGAGTCTTGGCATTGTATTATGCTGACAAACGAGATGTCCGTACTCTAGAGTACGAACTAAGCCAGATGACCCAAAGTAACAGGAAAGTGGAAGATTTCTATATGCAAATCAATAATCATATTTCACCCTGCAGAAGTGATGAACGCTTTAATTGACGCTTAAAGGGGCAAGACATTAGATGTTTTTATAAGGGGACTCAGCGGCGACGCCTCCAGGCTATTAGTGATTCGCAAACCCAAGGATTTACCGGAAGCGTTCTCTCTTTGTTTAGAGTTGCGGATGTGGGACCCAAAAACCTAACACAACCGGGGCCCACATTTAAACAAAAACTTCAACCCAACCTATCGCCCAATGAACATACCGAGGTTCCCTCCTTTACACCAATTTAATACCAGGGCACAGACGAACTCGACTTATAATTACAATCCAGACAGGAACACTCAGGGTATGCAGAGATTTCAGGGACCAAGACCAGCTATTAAGTATGAATCCAACAAATCTAGGCAAAGTTACAGGTCAGGTTTCAACTCACGTCAAGAGAAGTCAGGCGGGACCAAACGAAGTCCGAGTGCCAACTCCAATTTAAACCCCTTTCGTAAAGCCCAAAGACTCTATCATTTAGAACCAATCACATCTCCATCGAGTCCCGCCTCAGGCGAATACTATCCGGAACCGCACCAGGACCCATATTACAAGGATCCTGGGCAGGAAGGCGAAGTTCATGAGCTCGAGAACACGTCTCAAGAAATAAGCCGAGATTCCCCTGTAGAAGAAATACATTGCGCAAGCGAAGGGGACAGATTATCGGAGACGACACTCTCAAACACTTAGGGGCTATGGTAGACAGGAGGACTCACCGCTTGATACTTCCCGACGCGGAAATACATCTCTTTCAGAAGAAAGCATTCAATGTGTACCCCTTGCTCTACCAGCTACTCAACGTTGAGCACCCAGAGTGTGTGAACCAAACATTGAGCGCTTTGATCAACGAGTTCTCGAAGATATTTGAACCATTGTCACCTGGTGAATCAGTAGACACCAGCATAAAAGCCGAAATACGCACTAAAACAGAAGACCCTATTTATGCCAAAAGTTACCCTTACCCAGCTAGTATGAGGGGGGAGGTAGAAAGGCAAATTGAAGAGCTTTTGAACGAAGGTATTATTCGACGTTCAAAAAACCCTTACAATTCCCCGGTCTGGGTGGTTCCTAAGAAGCCAAAGCCCAATGGAGATAAGCAGTACCGTATGGTGATCGATTTTAAACGGTTGAACGCTTATACGATATCCGATACTTACCCGATTCCAGACATTAACTCTACCTTAGCTAGCCTCGGCGAAGCTAAATACTTTACAACACTTGACTTGACATCAGGATTTCACCAAATCCACATGAGGGAATCCGACATTGCAAAAACTGCATTTTCTACCCTGAACGGGAAATAAGAATTCCTCCGCCTCGCATTTGGACTGAAGAACGCCCTGCAATCTTCCAATGCACGATTGACAATGTTTTGAGAGAACATTTCGGCAAAATATGCTACGTCTACATTGACGATATAATAGTCTTTAGCAAAGACCTGAACAGCCATTGGGAGAATCTTCGCTTGGTTTTTGACAAACTTAAAAAGGCGAGGCTCCAAGTAAATTTGGAGAAAACCCAGTTTTTGTCCGCACAAGTTGAATTCCTGGTCTACGTCGTCACTTCCGACGGTATAAGAGCGGATGAGAAGAAAGTTGAGGCTATTATGAAGATGAAGCCTCCCACAAATGTCAAAGAACTAAAGGGCTTCCTTGGTATGACGTCATACTACAGGAAGGTTCATTCGCGACTATGCTAAGGTCGCTAAGCCTCTGACGAACTTGACGCGGGGCGAGTTCGCAAAAATCAAGGCGAATCAATCAAAACGAATCCCCATTAAATTGGATGAACAAGCTTTGCAAGCTTTCAACGATTTAAAGTCAATTCTTTCGTCGTCAGAAGTGCTAGCTTTCCCTGATTTTAACAAACCATTCCATTTAACCACGGACGCTTCCAACTACGCAATTGGGGCCGTGCTATCTCAAGACGATCAGGGCAAGGACCGAACTATTTCCTACAAATCGCGTTCATTGAATGGGACCGAGGAAAATTACGCCACCAATGAAAAAGAGATGCTCGCGATAGTCTGGTCGTTAGATAATCTTCGCTCATACTTGTATGGTGCGGAATCTATCAAAATTTACACCGATCATCAGCCATTGACATTTGCGCTGGGAAACAGGAATTTCAATGCTAAACTAAAGCGTTGGAAGGCTCGTATTGAGGAATACAATTGTGAACTAATTTACAAACCAGGGAAGTCCAATATAGTGGCCGACGCACTCTCACGCATCAGCACACAAGTAAATCACTTGGACTCAAATACAGCTGCAGCCTCAGAAACGGATTCCGTAGCAACAGTACACAGCGCACTCCAAGACGCCTCAGATCTAATCCCCCACGTTGAGGCTCCCATTAATGTTTACCGAAATCAGCTCATTTTTGACCCGGACCTTTCCGATTATTCGTGTGAACACCCACACTCGGGATATGTGCGTCGCACTATTCCGATAAACAACCATACTCTGTCAAACCTTGTAGACTCGCTGGAAAAATATTTGAAGCCTTCAATAATAAATGGGATTAAGATCCCCGATACTTACTTGCAATTCCTCCAAACCTGTTGCTCCCAAAATTTCAAGCTATACAAGATTCGTATAGCGCAACGCCTAATCGCCTACTAATAGACGTCACAGACGAGGAACAAATTTGCGATATTATCGAAAAAGAACATCGCAGGGCTCATAGAGGTCCAAAGGAAGTTCGCGCTCAAATCTTGGATAAATATTATATTCCCAAGATGGCAAGTATTCTTCGTGCCCAACTGGCAACTTGCACCACTTGTAAGTCGTACAAGTATGATAGGCACCCCAACAAACCAGCGTTACAACCGACCCCTATTCCCAAATATCCGTGTGAAATACTTCACATCGATGTTTTCACATTGGAGAAAAAACTATACCTGAGCTGCATTGACAAATTTTCAAAGTTCGCTAAACTTTTCACTTTACAATCAAAGTCCGCAGTTCACATTCGTGAAACGTTGTTAGAGGCCCTTCACTATTTCACAACGCCTAGAATGATAGTGTCCGACAATGAGAGAGGTCTTTTATGCCCAACAGTCCTAAATTACTTGCGAACTCTGGAAATTGAGCTGTACCATACTCCAACCCAGAAGAGCGAAGTTAACGGTCAGATAGAAAAGTTTCATTCAACTTTTATGGAAATATACCGATGCCTGAAAAACGACTACCCGACTTTCAAGAGCACCGAATTGGTACCGATCGTCGTAGACAGGTATAACAATTCTGTCTATTCAGTGACAAACAAAAAACCCGTCGACATTTTTTTCGATCGCTTTTCGTGAATAAACTACCAGGGCTTAGCCAATTTCAAACAGCAAGTCTTGGAGGATGTAAGAGGTCTTATCGAGCATAAGCAAGAGTTAACAAACAACAGACGTAACAAAGATAGAAGCGATTCCTTTTCTTATGATCAGGGCGAAACAGTATACGTCGCCAACAAACAAATAAAAACGAAAGAGAAACAACGCTTCAAGGCAGAAGAGGTTCAAGAGGACCGAAGGGTCACTGTCAAAACCAAGTCGGGTAAAATCTTTCACAAGTCCCACTTGAGAAGTTGAATTATGGGCATTTAAAATCTCAAGTTGTTTCTCATTTTAAATTCTCGTCTTGCGTTTTCCCAATGTCATGAAATTACTGCAAGAGGATAGCAGGTTCATAAATTAAAAGACCACGAATATTTTTTACACATAGATTAACCACAACTATAAAGGGAAGCGGAAATTAAACGTTTCACAAACTCTCAAGTACTGGCTCCGACTTAACACAAGCCTGTGCAAACATAATTCTTGTAAAATCCTAATAACTTAAGTTCTTCAAAAACCACTATAATTACAAACCAAAATGTAGACATTAAGCTCAACCTAATTTAAGAAAAGCAGGAATTGAAAGTTAACTGATTCATTGAGGGACACAACACAACAAACCTACAAAAAAACACTTACGCCAACATCTAGATTAACACATCTTAAACATTTAATTATAAGTATTTACTATTTCATGGACATTTAACTCTCTTTTGGCACTACAAGCGTATCCGCGATCCACATAGCGACCGCCATTCATATCTTCAAGTATGACGCACCGGTTGTCCCTTTACAACAAGGCACCGTCTGGCGTACCAATGGGTTTTTTAAACTGCCTCACGTCATCGATTTGAGTCGCATGCAGCACACTATCAACGAGGTAACTGACGAGACAACAGTAATCACCGACCAAAGGATTAACGCTTTGGCCGGCCACTATCTACAACACGCATCGGAAGGCATTTCACGGATGACTAGCGCTACAGGACGCAAGCCACGATCTATCGATTGGCTAGTGTCAGCTTGGAAATGGGTTGCGGGTTCGCCAGACAAATCTGACTGGGATGCTATTTTGAAGGCGGAAGACAACCTGGCAAGGAACAGCAATCAACAAATCCGAATCAACACCAAGTTGTTCGATTCATCGCACGAATCGATCCAGATGCTCAACGACTTTATCGGGAGAGTTAATGCGATTGACGGGAATTTCCATGCGACGACTGCTGTACTGCACAAAGCAATAATTATAGCGGATCAGGTCAACGAGATGATGAGAGCCCGCCAGCTCGCGAAGACTGGAGTGGTCAACCCGAATCTATTAGATCACGACGAGATCGACACAATATTGTCAGAAGTGGACAGCCTCCCATACGAAAACGTCGTGGAAGCAGTTGAATTCTCCAAGCCGACAATATTAACAAACGGAACGACACTTTTGTACATCATAGCAATGCCCAAGGTAATAGACGGGAAATACCGACTGATGTGGATCTACCCAACGATATCCGACGGCAAACAATACAGAAAACTGTGTTTCAATACAGAAAACTGGCCATGGACAAATTGGAGACATACGCCATTCTTGGAAATTGTTTGTCCATTGGAAACACAACAGTTTGCCAAGAGAAGGACTTACATAAGCTATAGGAAGATAGTTGCATTCCTAAACTGCTAAAAGGAGGGCAGGCAGCATGCGATTATCTAAGGACTAACCAAGAAGTAGTGGAACTCATCGAAGATGGCACCATTTTTATGACAAATTTCAACGGAACAGTATCCATTCCGGCAAGGAATCACCACTTGGAGGGCTCATACATTGTCCAGTCCGAAACTACAGCAGCTACTCATCAACACACCTGATGGCAATGCCGGCCGTTTTAACCCATATTACGACCACGGGCTATGAGTTATCACTGAAATATGTTCACAATTTCAGCATGGAGAATCTCCGGAAATTGTCCGTCTTGTCAAATGAAATTTAAATCTCTTTCTCCGCAGAAATAGTCATAGCCTCATCATGGCAGCAATGTATTTCGTCTGGAAGAAAATAACGTCGACCAGGGGAATACCGAAATTACGCGACCCCCCTTTGGACCTGGAGGCGCAGGGCCCTTGCGAACCTATACCCAAGGCCAACTGATCTGTGGGACACAGATTTTGTGATGGGGAGGAGTTAACACCAGCCAGCGCCCCCTTCCCTTCACCCTTTCGCACGACATCCACAACTCCCATGCCAGCAGCAACAGCAACATAGCAACGGAAGGGCGCTGACCGTCCGTTAGCTGTCTCAGCTAAAACCACGCTCACTCGTCATGCACCCCCCACCCCTCGACCCCCCACCAACCGCCGCTGGCGGTTGCACAATATCCGCTGCACTCTGCCGGCACCGAAATATGCGGACGCCACGGGATTCTTGCTGCTCTGCCGGCACCGAAATGTGCCGACGCCGCGGGACTCTTGGGCTGCGGCTTGGTCAACCGACCACTTGTAGAATAAGTTAGATTTAATTCTTTTTGTACCCCCAACCCGAACTTGTCCTATTAATAAAGTAATTTTGTAACGTTGAACTATTGGAAATTAATGGAATTATAATGGAAATCGCAATAATTAGGTAATAACAGAGGGTTATTCCCTCACTGGCCATGACCGGCCATAACTTATATTTAGGCAACCCTCGCTATACCCATTTTGGATAAGCATAGAGTCATTATGCTGACGAGTCAATTCCTCGAGATCAGCGCTCTGGCTACAATGGTCAGCAGCGGTAACTTGACACTCGCGCATGCTTCGAGTGCTTTGTTATCGCTTATGATTATGCTGAGTCGGTTCTGCCGGCTATACATTGTAGGAGCTTATGACTGCATTTTTCCCTTTGCTACTGTGGCCATCCGCCTTCGAAGTAGATCGATTTCAGTTTTATATTTTAGTTCGCGCAACCAAACCAATTGGTCCAATAAATACATTGCTCCAGTCGCGACCGTTAAAACCTTATTGTTTCATTGCTACGCACAAGCGAGCAAAAGGAATTAATTTCCCAGCCTAATCTTCATAAAGTAAGTGGCGTACGGAAATCTTGCCGGTGACTAAGGAGTCAGCAGCAGCAGCACAACTAAGTCAACAAAAGGTTACCTTGCCCTGGAGAGGAATCTGCAGTACTACACTCGCCAGGAACGGATTAAATTATTTGGCGCCCAACTAAGAAGAACTCAAGCCTTGAGGAGAAAGCATAGTCTAGAGTCCCTATCAGAAAAACAAGCATGTAAGTTCAAAGGGGATTTCAAATCAAAATTCAAACAAGAAAGAAAGTCGGTCAAGCCCGACTATAACATACTCTGTACCCTTACACACACATTTGCTCACGAGTCAAACGGCCAGCTAACAGCTCCCACCCACCCCACCCATAACAACAACGTTCCGTTCAAGACAAGCAATCTTAGTGTGAGAGAGAGAGAGAGAAACTATTAGAGCGTACAACGCGGTGCGCTCTCTAAGTTTCTCTCTCTCTCTCTCTCTCTCTCGTACTAAGATTGCCTCTGTTGAACGGTTATGGTATGTTGCTGTGGTTATGGGTGGGGGGTTTTTTGCTCATAACTCGAGTATCGTTCATCCGATCTTTGTCATTCCTTCAGCAAATCGATAAATAATTTTGATTACTAGATATTTCTAGAAGGTACGAACCATCTATCATCAAAACTGTGGAAGATATACGTTTTTATCCAAATTGAGGGGGCGGGAGGGTGCGCATTAAAAATTGAAAATAAACTTGATCTGCCTGCAAGTATACGAAATATATGTCCCATACATGTCAAACCTCTATCTCTTACCATCTCTGAGATCTCTTCGTTCATACGGACGGACGGACAGACGGACAGACAGACAGACGGACAGACAGACAGACGGACATGGCTATATCGACTCGGCTGTTGATGCTGATCAAGAATATATTATATATACTTTATAGGGTCGGAAACGATTCCTTCTCCCTGTTACATACTTTTGCACAAACTTAATATACTCTGTGTACCTTTGGTACAGAGTATAATAATAATACAAAAGTGAAAAAGAAAATTTTCTGTTGTTTAAAACAAGAGTAATTGTGAGATTTTATTTGTGATTTGCGACCAACCAGCCATATTCCCAAATTAAAGTGAGGTATTAACCAAAGACTCATTCAGTAAACACTGATGAGCTGGGCAGGCCCATTTAGAGAAGTAAACAGCGAATACGACAGTGAAGACGGTTGGGAGGAAGATCAAGAAGATCGTACATCAACACATCAACCGGACACAGACATGGATGTGAATCAGATTCGAGCTTTGGTGGAAAACACTGTTAGCCAGGCGGTAAATCAGGCTGTGAATCAATCCTTAGCACAGCAGCAGTTAAATTTTCAAGCGGAACTTAATCAAGTTAGGCAACAGGTCAGTAGCTTACAGATTGAGGCACCACAAGTGGAGGTCTATAGGAAGATTACAGTTGATGCAGTGTGCAACCTATCGCTGGACATTATAAAATCTGTGCGTGAATTTAATGGCAGTCAAGACCAGTATGTTGGATGGAGGCAGGCGGCCAAACCATTTAGTACCAGCACGGCACATTATCAAGCAGTTGATAGAAACAAAAATGATATCGTAAGCTTCACTAACGTAGACGATATAGTGGTACCGAACTCTGTCAAAAAAGAGTTCAAAAACATGATAAAAAAGAGGAAAAAGGTATTTTCGACTTCTAACGAAGCACTTCCATACAATACCTCTATTGTCGCCACCATCCGTACGACCGACAATGAGCCAGTGTATTCTAAATTATACCCACACCCCATGGGGGTAGCAGACTTCGTGAACAACGAAATCAAACAACTATTGAAGGACGGAATCATTAGACCATCACGGTCTCCACACAACAGCCCAACTTGGGTTGTTGACAAAAAAGGAATAGACTCTAACGGTAACAGAAACAAACGGCTAGTAACTGACTTTAGAAAGTTAAGCGAAAAAACCGTTGCTGACCGTTATCCGATGCCGAGCATTCCTATGATTCTTGCGAACTTAGGAAAGGCACAGTTTTTCACAACCCTGGACTTAAAGTCGGGTTATCATCAGATCTACCTTGCGGAACAAGACCGTGAGAAAACAGCATTCTCGGTAAATGGTGGAAAATATGTGTTCTGTCGTCTACCCTTTGGCCTAAAAAATGCAGGAAGCATATTCCAAAGAGCCATTGATGATGTGTTAAGGGAACATATAGGAAAGATCTGCTACGTTTATGCAGACGACATTAAAGTGTTCTCGGAAAACGAAGAGGAACATCTCAAACACGTTGACATCATATTAAAATGTCTGAAGGATGCAAACATGACGGTCTCACAAGAAAAGACTTAATTTTTTAAAAAGGCTGTGGAGTACCTGGGTTTCATAGTAACCAGAGGGGGCGCAAAAACTGACCCCGAAAAAGTCAAAACCATACAGGAATACAAAGAACCCAAAAACCTATTCGGTCTTAGGTCATTCCTTGGTCTGGCTAGTTACTATAGACGGATTGTAAAAGACTTCGCTTCTATTGTGCGACCACTCACCGACATGCTTAGAGGTGAAAACGGATCAATCAGCAAACATATGTCCAAAAAGTTCCAGATCGAGTTTAACGAAACTTACGAAATATATTGGCGTCAGAAGATGTCACCCTAATGTACCCGGATTTCAAACAACCCTTTGATTTAACCACTGATGCTTCGGCAAACGGTATAGGAGCTGTTTTGTCCCAAGGGGGCAGACCAATCACCATGATATCTCGAACCTTAAAAAACAGTGAGCAAAACTATGCCACAAACGAGAGAGAGCTATTGGCCATTGTATGGGCTTTGGGACAGCTTCACAACTACCTGTACGGCAAGAATGATACTAGAATTTTCACCGACCATCAGCCTCTTACTTTTGCTGTTTCTGATAGAAACAAAAATGCGAAAATTAAGAGGTGGAAAGCATTCATTTATGAACAAAATGCGAAAGTTCTTTATAAACCAGGCAAGGAAAATTTTGTAGCAGATGCGCTTTCTAGGCAAAGCATAAATGCGCTACAAAATGAGCCCCAGTCCGACGCTGCGACTATTCACAGCGAAATGTCATTAGGCGTGTTCAGCAGAATAATTGATCCCTGAGCAGGTATCAGAAAAACATCGAAAATCGAATAGTTTCTGCTGTTGGAGGGAGCAGTATCACTTTAAAGTAGCGTACTATTTCTTTGATACATGCTCCTGTATCATGATACCTCAATTTGGCTATTATGATGCCGCATCTCTCGAGTTCAGTATTAAGATAATTGCAAATTTATACTTGATCAGGGAGCAAGTTGTTCTGCTGAACACGGCCATTGACTTATTCGATCGAAACTACGGATAAGCCTCTCAACTGCTTTAGAAACCAAATAGCTCTAGAAGCAGCGGAGTTCCCATTGAAAAGAAATTTAATACTCTTCGGCTGTAAAACTCGTCATTTAATAAATTTCACAGACAAAAACTCTCTATTTGAAGCTCTAAAGGAAATAATCAATCCAAATGTCGTAAATGCAATACATTGCAGTAGTTTCCAGAACGAGATTGTAGTTAATTTCCCGGCAACCAAAATGTGGCATTGCAAAAACTTTGTGTCAGACATTACTGACAAAAATGAGCAGATAGAGATTCTCACGACCGAACACAATCGCGCACATAGGACGGCCCAAGAAAACGTCAAGCAAGTCCTTCGCGACTACTACTTCCCGAAAATGACAAAAATGGCCAATGAAATTGTCATAAACTGCAAAGTCTGCATGAAAGCAAAATATGACAGACACCCTAAAAAATAGGAGTTAGGAGTAACACCTGTTCCGTCGTATACTGGAGAAATGCTCCATATTGATATATTTTCCACGGACAAGAAACAATTTCTCACTTGCATTGACAAGTTCTCTAAGTTCGCCTTGGTACAACCGATAGCTTCGCGAACAATTATTGATCTAAAAATGCCTATCATACAGTTGGTAAATGTTTTTCCGAACATCAAAACAATATACTGCGATAATAAAGCTGCTTTCAATTCGGAAATGATTACAGCGCTTCTTAAAAATGGTTACGGCATAGACATAGTAAACGCACCTCCGTTACATAGCACGTCAAATGGGCAGGTGGAACGTTTCCACAGTACCCTAATAGAGATTGCCAGGTGTCTTAAGATTGATAAAAAGATAGAGGACACAACAGAACAACAGAAGAAAAGGTGTTCATAAGGAACAACAAACGACTGGACAACAAATTGACACCATTACGCTCAGAAGAAGGATACAGGCAGACATGGGAACGTCTGTTCTTATAAATGGGAGGGTGGTCCATAAGGACAACCTCAAGTAATTAAGCAGAAACACACAAAATTAGCAATAAGCATCCGACGCACACCCTTATAAGTCCATTTTCTCTTTTACAGGTTTGTGGGCGTATTTCTTTTTTATACCCTTGCAAAGGGTATTATAATTTTGCCCAGAAGTTTGCAACGCATAGAAATATTCATTTCCGACCCCATAAACTATATATATTCTTGATCAGGGCGACGAGCTGAGTCGATTGAGCTTTGTCCGTCCGTCTGTCTGTCTGTCCGTCTGTCTGTCTGTCTGTCTGTCTGTCTGTCTGTCTGTCTGTCCGTCTGTCTGTCTGTCCGTCTGTTTCTACGCAAACTAGTCTCTCAGTTTTAAAGCTATCGAGCTGAAATTTTGCACAGACTCTTCTTTTTACTGCACGCTGCTAATATGTCGGAACCGACCGGATCGGATGACTATATCTTATAGCTGCCATAGGAACCATCGGTCAAAAAATGGGTCTTAGTGAGAAAAACTTTTTTGTTTTCAATGCTAGCGTCATAAAACCCGGCGATAATTAATATTATATGCTTTCAAACAGATTTGAAAATTTGTGTCAAAATCGGATGACTATATCTTATAGCTGCCATAGGACCGATCGGTCGGAAAATGGGTCTTAGTGAAAAAAACTGTTTTGTTTTAAATTTTATTTTTCTTAAACTCCGCGATTGTTAATTTGATATGTTTTCAAAAACATTCGTAAAATTTGGCCGAAATCAGATGTTTACCTGTATGAAAATGGGTTTTAGTTAAAAAATTGTTAGATTTTTATGTAAGCGTTCTTAAACTCTGACATTTCAAAAACAGCATTTGCAAGGGTATAAAAACTTCGGCACAGACGAAGTTAGCTTGGCCTTCTCGTTTTAATTGCTACAGTGAATGCTCGGATTACCGATTATTCTCACACCAGGTACATCCCTATAGTAGGGGGTAATGTGTTAGTGTGGGAAAGGCACAACTGCATGAGACATTCTAGTAACTTAACAGACTTCATTACCATTGTAAACGAAACTGAAAGGTTGTCTGAGTTATTTCCTCAATCACATATGAGAAAGTTATTAGATATTGACACAAAACATATCAGGAATCTTCTCTCTGCATTGAGAATTCATCATAGAATGGCAAGGAGCCTAGATTTTTTGGGTACAGCACTTAAGGTGATTGCAGCCACCCCGGATGCCTCAGACTCAGAGAAGATAAAAATGTCCGAATCTCAGCTCATAGACTCTAACAATAGACAAGTAATCATAAACTCCGAAACTCAGAAACAAATAAATCAGCTTACCGAAACTGTAAATCAGATAATCATGGCAAAAAGGAATGATTTGGTTAATTCCCCACATCTATATGAAGCTCTTTTGGCACGAAATAGAATGTTAATAACTGAAATTCAAAACCTTATGGTTACAATTACTCTTGCAAAGTCTGGCATAATTAACCCCACAATTCTTGATCATAATGATTTGAAGTCTCTTATGGAACAATCAGTAGAAGTCCCTATAGTAAGCCTCATGGAAGCATCTAATATTAAGGTCTTTCAGTCCGAGGACATGATCCACATACTTATCTCCTATCTTAATGTTAGATTTATTTGTAAGAAGGTTACCATATTTCCGGTGTCACATCAACACATAGTACTGCAGATACAGGAGGATATGGTGGCGGAATGCAACAATGACACGTTGGCAGTGACCGACTGTACCGATACCACTTATGCCACATTCTGCAAATCATCTCTGCATGACATATGCGCCCGCGCTCTACATGCTGGAAGCACGGCTACCTGCCGCTCTCAACCGAGTCATGTAGCGCCTATTACACCTGTGGACGACGGCGTTATCATCATCAATGAGTGCCCAGCAAAAGTCAGCACTGATAATGGCCCGGAAATAATTGTAAATGGCACACATCTTTTAACATTCAACCACTTCGCCATTATCAACGACACCAAGTACGTGAACCAACGTGAGGGGTTGCGCAAATTCCCGGGTTCAGCTAGATCACCTCTTGTCAACATCATCGCCCATGACCCTGTCCTGAGTATACATAACCTACGGCTCATTCGGGAGTTCAAGGAGGAAGTGGCAACGGCCGGGTCACCCAAGACTTGGTTTGTGGCCGGTGTTATACTCAGCCTTATCTTCAGTGGCTCACTCCTCCTCTGCCAAGTTCTGAGAAGACGACGAGACTCGAGAGATATACAAAAGGTCATCAAGGAAATCAGCATGACCGAGGACGGTCTAAATTCTGAGGGGGGAGTAGTTAACAAGTAACCATTTAGGTTCAATAATAATAGTACTAAGTATTAATATTAACATATATTTAGGCAACCCTCGCTATACCCATTTTGGATAAGCATACAGTCATTATGCTGACGAGTCAAATCCTCGAGTTCAGCGCTCTGGCTACAATGGTCAGCAGCGGTAACTTGACACTCGCGCATGCTTCGAGTGCTTTGTTATCGCTTATGATTATGCTGAGTCGGTTCTGCCGGCTATACATTGTAGGAGCTAATGACTGCATTTTTCCCTTTGCTACTGTGGCCATCCGCCTTCGAAGTAGATCGATTTCAGTTTTATATTTTAGTTCGCGCAACCAAACCAATTGGTCCAATAAATACATTGCTCCAGTCGCGACCGTTAAAACCTTATTGTTTCATTGCTACGCACAAGCGAGCAAAAGGAATTAATTTCCCAGCCTAATCTTCATAAAGTAAGTGGCGTACGGAAATCTTGCCGGTGACTAAGGAGTCAGCAGCAGCAGCACAACTAAGTCGACAAAAGGTTGCCTTGCCCTGGAGAGGAATCTGCAGTACTACACTCGCCAAGAACGGACTACATTTTTTTATATGCATAAGCACAGACGCGACTTTTTGTATTTATATCTTTTCATTGAATAAAGATAAATTCCGATTTGCCTGAAAAGTCCCCTTCAAAAGAAATTATTTATCTTAATACCCTTGCAAAGGGTATTATAATTTTGCCCAGAAGTTTGCAAAGCATAGAAATATTCATTTTCGACCCCATAAACTATATATATATTCTTGATCAGGGCGACGAGCTGAGTCGATTGAGCTTTGTCTGTCTGTCCGTCTGTCTGTTTCCACGCAAACTAGTCTCGCAGTTATAAAGCTATAGAGATGAAATTTTGCACAGAGTCGTCTGTTTACTGCACGCTGCTAATATGTCGGAACCGACCGGATCGCATGACTATATCATATAGCTGTAATAAGAACCATCGGTCGGAAAATGGGTCTTAGTGAGAAAAACTTTTTTGTTTTCAATTTTAGCGTCCTCAAACTCGAGCCTTATTAACATTATATGCTTTCAAACAGATTTGCAAATTTTGGTCATAATCGGATGACTATCTTATAGCTACCATAGGACCGATCGGTTGGAAAATGGGTCTTAGTGAAAAAACCTTTTTTTTGTTAAGTAAAATTAAGAACTTAAGGTTGGTGATTTTTAACATTAAACGCTTTCAAGCTAATTGAAAAAAGATGATCGACATCGGGTGACTATATCTTATGGTTGCCATAGGACCGATCGGTCGAAAATGAGTCTTAGTAAGAAATTTTGTTTTATTTTTAATGTTAGCGCCCTTCAACTCGCTGATTACTTATATTATTTGCTTTCAAATAGATTCGCGAAATTTGGTCGAAATCGGATGACTATATCTTAAGGCTGCCATAAGACCGATCGGTCGGAAAATGAGACTTAGTGAGAAAAACATTTTATACCCTTATAGATGGTATATTAAAATTGTAAAGATGCTTGTAACGCATAGAAGGAAGCATCTCCGACCACATAAAGTATATATATTCTTAATCAGCATGACGAGCTGAGTTCATATAGCCATTTCCGTCTGTCCGTCTGTTTCTATGCTATCTCCTCCGTCAGTTTCAAAGCTATCCCAACCAAAGTCTCTTGGTGCAAATACGCTGCACATTTGTTGGAATCGGCCGGATCGGATAACTATATCATATAGTTGCCATAGGAACTGTCGGTCGAAAAAGTAGTTCTAGTTAGAAAAACCTTTTTTGTCTTCAACGCAAACATGCCCAAACCTCGTATTTTTAAGTTTTCCGTGCATTCACATAATTCTACTATGTTTTATAAATTCGGCCAACTATATAGTATAGCTGCCATACAAAAGATATGTCTGAAAAAAAGTCTTAGTTGGAAAAACTGTTTTGATTTCAATGCTATCGCTCCCAAACTTGTTACTGATCAATATTATACGCTACCACAATTCTACCAAGTTTGATCCAAATCGGATGACTATAGCATATAGCTGCCATAGGAACAATCGGTCGAAAAAGAAGATCTTGTGAGAACAACTTTTTTGTTTTCAATGGTTGCGTCTTTATACCTTCCGGTTGTTAATATTATCAGTTTCCGCACAACTTCGGGGAGTTTGGTCAAAATCGGATGAATATATCGTATAGCTGTCATATAACAAACTGGCGAGCAAATGCTCAAAGTAGTGGCGCCATCAAGCTGCAAGGGTATATAAACTTCTTGAAAATGTATGAAAAAAATTTTATTTTCTATGGGAGCTATATCTTAATGTTGTCCCATCGGCTTAAAACTTGGTGGAAATATTGAAACAACTAAAAACTCAATTTATAACCTAAAACACAAATAAATATAATGATTTTCGAAACCATTTTTCTATAAACGGTGTGGAAAAATATTCATTTTGTATGGAAGCTATATCTAAATGAAGTCCGATTGGGTTAAAACTTGGTAAAAATTTCAAAACAGCTAAAAAAATTAGTCTGATAAAAATTTGGCATCCTACATTAATTTTTGTGAATTTCAGGTGCAATAAAATTACAATAAGCTGTGAAAAATATTTATTGTATAAGAAATGTACCTAATCTTGACCAATTAAACTCTAATTTTAAAAAACCCGCTGAGTATTCTATTGAATTTATTAGGACCAAAAATCATTGCCTTAGCTTTATTAATATGGCTTACTGGTGCTTGAAAGGAAACATTTTTTACGAAATTTTGATCTAAGCGCTCTATAACACCCGAATCACTCAATAAATTTAAATGAACATTTCCCTATCAGATGTGTCCAGAAATCTCTATAGGCTTTCGGATAAACGTTAGCATATCATACTAAAGCTATTTGCCTTAAAATGTGAAGGGACACAAGGTTTAGTTTGAAGTGAAATCGTTTATATGAAAATCTCTTAAGATTTCCAGGACACCCTTGTATATGAGACCTTTACAATACCTTATCAAACAAAAGAAAAATGAATTGAAAATTTTGAGCGGTTCAAAAGTTAACGAATTTTGTCGAAGGCAAAGGGATTCGGAACAACTGTGCGCTGAAGCGATCTTGTTCAAATGTACTAAGACTTCAGCACAGACGAAGTTAACTTTGCTTTCTCACTTTATATAAAACAAGTTTTATGGTCCAATCAACAGAGACTTAATTTGATGGTACTGATAATACAGTTAGTGCAATAGAATTAAGTTGCTTATATTTGTAAGAAGTCAAAATCTTTTAAATGTTTGACTTATAGCCTATTTCCACTGGCTTCATTTCTTATCATTTTCATTTCCAAAAATGATGCTGTTTCCATTGACAAATCTTCATCATTTTGATATTCGCAATGCCACGTTGACAAAAACAGCTGAATGGTTTGATTAAAACAACAGGCGCCACTTTCAAACTCACGGGGAGTTTTTTCAATATTTACCCAAAAAAAGACATACCCGGCAGGAAAGCAATTACCCTGGGCGAACGCATTGTTAACGCCCTGAATTATCAGCAGAAAGCTAAATACACAACTTTTTTTAACTATTTTATATTTTAAACAAAATTGCGCCTACTTTTTAAATTCAAATCAACAGTTTTTTGGTGATGACACTTTCTATTTCCAGCGAGTAACGAGTAGTGCCAGAGAGTAGCGAGTACTTTTTAAAAAAATTCCAAATTCCTTCGTGGGGAATGCCATCATTTTTGAGAAATGAAAGAAATGAAGGGCAAAATGCAACAACAATTTGTATGGAAGAAATGATATCATTTTCTTCATTTCCTGTCATTTCAAGAAATGAGCTTCATTTCTTTGGTGGAAATAGGCTATTAGCCGGTTCTATCGAAGGCTCGAATAATGTCAGTGCTCGCTTTATTATTTGATAGCTTTCGTCATCTTCTTCAACGTGGAATCAAGGATCTGAACAACAAATCTTATTATGGGTGGCGATTATATTGCATATTTTGGACATCTTTATAGAATTTAGCAAAATGTATAAGTACTTTCGAGACGATACCAAGTCTTTATCGGACTATATTGAACAGATAACCACAATTTCGCTAGATTCAAGAATGTTTTTAGTTTTGTTGAACCGAACCGAAAATTAAGGCTCGGGACAGGTTCAAAAATTGTTTTCAACTTTGGGTTGCTTCACAGTCGGAGTTCTGGGTTCAAACCATTTGTTAGTTTCGGCCACAAAAATGGAGGTTTCTTGAGGGCATTATATTGGATATTACTTATATTACTGATATTCAAAATGTGGTCGGGCGTGGCGTACCAGTAGTATGTGTGACTGCTGGTGCGGGAGGTTGTGGGTTCGATCCCGCCTCGGACCATCTAATAGAAAAAGTTTTTTCTTTCATTAGAAAAAAGCTTTTACACACCCGATCACCTGCACCAGCTACTGGCGCCAGCTGTGAAGTTAACTAACAACTTGTCATGAAAAAGCTAAAATTCTCTAACTATTGCCGTTCGGATTCGGCGTTAAATTGTAGGTCCCTTTTTCTTGTGCGAAAAATTATAAGCACACACGCCAAGAGATTGAGAGAAGCTTGCTTGGCCCTGGCCCTCCTGGAGGTGCTGCGTGAGCCAATTTTACTTTACTTACTGATATTCAAAATACTATCAATACAAGGTATTGCAAACGCTTGCTTCATTTCGCATAGTTTAAGGGCCGATTTCTCTTCTTCCAGATAGCTGCTATGTGTCAGATAAGCTCTCAATTTACTCTGCTATTTGTAAGTTTTTGTGACATATAGCTTTATTTAGAAGATGAGAAATCGGCCCTTATTCTTGATATAATTTCAATTAATTTTTATTTTGGTTTCCGAAAAGCATATTTTGAAACATGCTTGAAACATGTAACCTTCTCTATTTTGTATCATGACTGCTGTTACCACTGAAACAAAAAAAAGTATTCACAAAAATATCGTCAAAAGTTATTATTAAGATATCGATATTCCGACAACCCTAGTAGAGATATATATAGTTTGGTACTTTTCCAATTCAAATAAGTAAGAGCGCTGTAGTCGAGTTTCCCGACTACAAAATACCCTGTTCAATTGAGACACGCATACAAACACACTCACATACACAAACGCATACACACATACGAGCGCAACAAACGGCCTGCGCAGGCAGCGCTGCCTGCATGAAGTGGCCGCCTTCCAAATCTGCGTGCAGACAATAGGAGTCTAGGTTTCAAATTTGGTTACTCTAGCTCTTCTAGTCTCTGAGATCTAGGTGTTCTTACAGACAGACGGACAGACGGACATGGCTATATCGACTCGGCTGTTGATGCTGATCAAGAATATATATACTTTATATGGTCGGAAATGATTCCTTCTGCCTGTTACATACATTTGCACGACTTTAGGTTACCCTTTTACTCTACGAGTAACGGGTATAAAAAGGGGTGGATGAAAGTAATGTTGTTTTCCTAGCGCTCCTTGATCACAGCAAGGCTTTTGACACGGTCTCGGGATCTTCCACTTCTGATTTCAAAAACCTCACGCGAGGTTTTCCTCAAGGCTCAGTATTAGGACCTCTGTTGTTTTCTTTATATGTTAATGATTTTTGCAAGTAATTTGTATAATTCTAAAGTCCATATGTACGCTGATGATGTCCAGATATATGTTAGTCGTCCGTTAGCTGAGATTCTTGATTGTATCAATGTTTGTAACGACTACTACGACGTGCTAGGGATAATAAGCTTGGATTAAACCCTTCTAAATCTAAATGTATTGTTATGCATAAAATAGTACTGTACACGACAATGCTGCCAAAACTTTTTACTCCGATAAAATATGACAACCAGACTGCACACTTAGGCATCATTTTTAGTAACACACTTTCGTGGAGTAAACATGTTACTAAAACGTGTGGTATCACGTATGGATTGTTGGGGCAACTGTCAGTGTCGCAAATGTTTCTACAGGTACAAATTAAGCTTTTAATAGCAAAGACATACCTTATACCCTCACTTTTTTATGGAATCGAAAACTTCGGACACTGCAATGTGGATGACATGAGAAAATTAACTGTAGTTTTTAATTCAATTGTTAGATATATTATATTTATAATCGTCGAGTCTCTGACCATATTACTTTTTTAGCATGTACGATTTTTGACCTTCGCCTAAAAGAATGGATTAACTTTAGAACATTAATATTCTTACACAAAATTATAGTTACGAAAGAACCAAACTATCTCTACTCCAAGTTACATTTCTCTGCCTCTCAGAGAACAAATAATTTGAATTACCCCCGATTTAAGCTATCTTGCTCAGAGCTTACAAGGAAACCAAATAGTTTAATAATATATAAAATAAAAAAAATATATCTAGTTAATAAGCTAAAACAGTTGTTAGTCCTAAGTCAAATCAATCTTCCAAATAACCGTTATATGTCAATGTGACTGGTGCAATAAATATAAGTTGTAACTTGTAGCACTGGGATAATAAACCAATAAATAATAAATAAATAAACTTTAACTAAAAAACTCTCTCATAAGAAACATATCCACGAAATGCAAAGGACCGGGCGTCCCTGGGATATTGTAATCGAACACTATGTAATTAAGGCTTACACGCTTCTTAACAAGGTTTGGGATATGACAATACATAACTGAATAATATTTTAAAGCAACTATTAGGGCTAAAAAAAATGAGCCACCTCTGATCAAATTTTCGTAAATATATACAAAACATTTTCTAAAATCTACCTGTGTTGAACGGTAAGTCTTTTTTGGTAGTTTTTGTTTACGAGCTCCTTGATCTGCGCACCATGCTCTCCAGTGCTCCCACTTTTGTTACCATCTTGTGTTGTTTTCCTTCCTCACTTTTAAATCTTGGGTCACGAAGAAAAACGGCTTTCAAAAATATTACGAGTACGTAATCTTGGGTATCTTTAATTAAAAAAGCTACTGTTATTATTTTAAATTAAAAACAGGGCTGCAGATCTGGTGGAAAGTCAACTTACCATTTGTTTTTGCCAACTTTGCCAACGAAAGTAGTTGTTTACATGTATCGATTTGAATAAATGCATCGTAATATGAAACTTTTGCACGGGTAGATCATATCAAAATCAATTCCAATCTGTAAAGATGAATTATAAATCATGATCATGTTCTCAATAATATATGAGCAGTTTGGATACTTTAAGCCAAGGCTGGAAACCAAGCATTTTTTTGGGTCCTTTGAACCTGACCTTGAACCGAGCCCACTAAACGTTCAGCCTCCCAAACCTAAAAACGATCCGGACCGCATATGTTTGATTAAAATTTTGGTTCAAAAAATGACTGAAGTCACTTTTCCAGTATACTACGAGTTCGAGATTAAAAATAAAGTTAAAGTCAAGCTATGATATTGGTAATAAAAAAGTGACAGTGAATAACACAGTGTTACAGCGAAAATATACTTTGGAAATGACATAGCATACGCTGTAGAGCAGGTCGAGAATAGCATTTCCTCAAACTTGGTTTTTTCGTAACACCCTCAAAATCTGAAGTTATGGCCGAAAAACCACTATTTGCTATTTTACAGTCAAAGCATTAACTAATATATTAATTAGATTCCTCTCGTCGCTATCGGAATTAATAAGGTTTTAAGCAAGATATATCAATTTAATTGAGGTGAAATAGCAAAAAGCGGTTATGTTATAATTTTTCTGAGTTAAGCGCTTTATTACCAGCATGAAAGCATATAATATCATTTAAATATTTCATTTAAAGCATCTTAGCGTATCGCGGTTTCTCCACCAAAGACAATTTTAATTGAAATTTTACTTTTTCTTGGTGGCAATGGCGAATTTTACTCATAAGATTAATTCCATAATTTTGGAGAAGCCTGTGCTACCCAAGAGGTCAATGTTGTTCAAAGGCAATTGCTGGTACAAAATTGTCTATAATCCGCAAACTAAACCTT
Source organism: Lordiphosa magnipectinata (assembly GCA_037044535.1). Lineage (NCBI taxonomy): Eukaryota > Metazoa > Arthropoda > Insecta > Diptera > Drosophilidae > Lordiphosa > Lordiphosa magnipectinata. The sequence goes on from JBAMBO010004578.1 coordinate 194,405, forward strand.
CTTTGGTGAATCTAAAAACACACTTCGGTCAATTTTTACGTCTGCTTTATAGTCCATATGAAGTGGTTTGTGGGTGAATATAAAATTGGTACTCCAATTCGCGGTTTTTTGGCTATGGAGTACCATCTCTAAGGGGTCTTCTATAGCCCACTTTTCCATGATAAAAATGAATTTTAATAAAAATCTACCGTGCGCTTTTAAAGATATTTAAGAATTAAGGTTTAACGTCTTCTGGAGGTACCTTAACCAATTGCCCGATTGAAGTGATTTTTTTTGTATTGCTTTTCCAATGTCCCTGTCCACATTTGCTGAGTTTTCCAGATTTTTATCTTAAACCCTTAAAATCGAAGAAAAAATTGTCGTTGTGTGTTGCAAGTACAAAAGTACGCATAAAACGCGAACCGAGGCTTTATTTGAAAAACTGGGTATGAGGTGATGCTTACAGAGGTCCTTTTTATCATAATTAAAGGGTCCCATGACCTGGTTTTTTTTAGTGTTGTTCTGTGTAATATAAGAGATGAAATTTCCAACTCTGAAGCAAACTTGATCTAAATACGGTATACACCTTGTGTCTATATCTCTTATAATCTCTAAGATCGATGCGTTCATACAGACAGACCGTCATGGCTATATCGACTCGCCTGTTGACGCTGATCAAGAATGTATATACTTTATATGGTTGGAAATATTTCCTTCTCTCTGTTACATGCTTTTACACAACAACATGATCCCCTTTAACCCATTTTCAATTGGTACAGGGTATAAAAAGTGACAAATAATAAATCAGTGAACGACTTCTTTGCTCCTTTTGACGGAATTCAAGGATTGCTCAAAAATGTTAGGTTTGAAGTTTTGCATTCGTTGTCGTAGCTGTCCCTGCAAGACAAGTATCAGACGGGCACAATCTTTAAAGATGTGACCCAAGGTGCGAACCAAATCCTTGGGTTAGACAAGCTTTGAAAGCTGTCCGCTAACCAAACCGCAAACTTCTCAATATGTGTGTTCACACATTATTAAGTTCCAAGCCAAACCTTCTTCAGAATTTAAGAGGTCTTTATCATTGCTATATAATGTAAATGAAAAATTGGCTCACCAGCACCAAAGAAACGCCAGGCCAAGCTTCTCTCAATTTCTTAGCGTGTGTGCTTATAATTTTTCTCACAAGGGAAAGGGACCTACAGTTTAAGGCCGAATTCGAACGGCAAAGTTTATGAAGTTTGCTTTTTCATGGCTAGTTACTTCACGGCTGACGCCAATAGCTGGAGCTTGATGTATAAAAGCTATTTTCGAAATAAAGAAAAAAATTTTTTTAAAATATGGAATGTGTGCCTTACCAAATAGGCAGCTTGCGAATGAGATTGCTTTGGACAAGCTTCGCGAAAATCGAAACTGCTTAGACGTTTGAATTACCTCTGGCGGAAATGGAAAGATTGTTTTCAGTTAACACATCAAGCCAATCAAAAGAAATTCGTTTAAGAGTGGCTTTTAATGATGGAACAATGCAATCGTCAATTTCAGTAATAGAATTGTTGTATTTCAGATCCGTTGTGAGTTTGCTGCGCATATTCGTATACTTCAAGTACAACTTTCCACTTGAATTTTTGTATTTCGTCCGGAGAAAATAATATGAATAGACTGATTGTCGAGCAGTATTGATTCATTACCCGATTATTGGCTTCGCACGGAAAATTTTCACAGAGTTCAAATACCAGTTTCGGAAAGTCATCAATGGGAATTTTAATGTAGTTGTTCAACACTTCTTCGATTATAATAACAATCGCGTGCCGTCGCTCTGCAGTCATAACTTGTAGTTCCAATAGATGCCTATCTTTCAATGTCTCCTTCAAAATGCAATCTTGGCTCTGTGTGGAATGAAAATCTGTATTAGAAGTCAGATACTTAATTGGCCATTTAATAATTACCTTATTAAGATCAAATTTTGTATATGGCTTGGGTTCCAAAAGGCAGTGACAATATTTTGCAAGCACTGATTAAGTGTCATCTTCACCAAACTATGAAATATAAACAATTAGTAAAAAAGCATGCTTTATTTCATTTTTTACCTTTCTTTTTCTCTATGAGTAGAGTTTCGCCCGAAACTCAATCCTAACCCACAAAGCAGGGATGGCTTCTTTTATATCATCAGGAGGCAATTAAAAATTACACCAGCATCTAAAAAATTAAACAAACAAAAAAAAAATTTTATGAATAAAATATTTACTGCCTTTACTTGCTGAAAGTGCACAATGAGACACAAAAGTATTCTACCGAAAATTAAATTTAGAAAGTTAGAAAGTTCAGCCTTAAAGTTTAAGTGTAACCACCAATCAGATGACTTGTGTTTTGTATTTTGTATTTTGCAGATCCCAACTGATTGAAGCGATGATTGTAAGGAGAGGCAGTTGGCAAACATGCGTTCCTAAGCGAAAAGCCTACTGAAGATTATTATTATTATAAAGTAATTATCGCGAAATTACAAATTACGCGTAACTTAGAACTAAGCTATAGCAGATAGAACCGGGAGGTTTATGAAACAGTACTGTATAGACAACCAGCTTTTTTGCTGCATAAGTTGTTTACAGTTGTGAGCAAACGCAACTTTTTCAGAACTCGCATCAGAGTATAAGAACGCTAGGATTTAAATAAAAAAATGTTCTTACTAAAACCCATTTTCCGACCGATTTAGACCAAATTTCGCGAATCTGCATAGAAGCTTATCAAATTAACAATCACATAGTTTAAGAAACGATAAAATTGAAAAATACAAAAAATTTTCTAAGACCCATTTTCTAACGGATCGGGCATGGCATCCTATGGCAGCCGTAAGATATATTCATCCGATATAGCAGAGACCAGGCCATCGTACTTCGGAGGAACTGCTTTTGGAAGGGAGATGGTCTTGGATCTCCTAAATGGATCAAATTGGACGTTGCTCTCCTCTTATATTGCTGCAGCATTAAGGTACAGACACAGAATTGTAGCGACTTAAAAATAATTAAACACAATAGAAATAATAATCAATAATAGCCTTAGGAGTTTGCCGAAATGTATAATCTAAATAGTAATAGAAAAAAAAAAAAAAAAAAAAAAATGGATCTTTAATCTATCTTTATGCTGGGAACGACGCGGTATCTTGCGACGAGCTTGGCAGCCGTGTGTAGTACTGGCATGAAGATGGAAAAAGGATCAGGCTGACGGTTTATATACCATGCCTTTAGTATATCTCTAAACGTGTCTTTTAAATTCTAAATTTTAAATTTTTAATTTTAAATTCATCCGATTTCGACCAAATTTTCCAAATCTATTTGAAAGTATTTTATATAAAAAATGACCGAATTTGTCTCACTAAGACCCATTTTCCATTTGATCGGCCACATGACAGACATAAGGTAAATTTATTAGATTTTTACAAAATTTTGCAAATCTTTTTTAAATTATTTTATTTTGATAAAGCCGAGCTTACGGACGCTTACATTGAAAACAAAAAGTTTTTCTCACTAAGGCACATTTTCCGACCGATGGATCCTATGGCAGCTATAAGATATAGTCGTCTGATCCGAGCGGTTCCGACATTAGCAGCGTGCAGTAAAAAGAAGACCCTGTGCAAAATCTCAGCTCTGAGAGACTAGTTTGCGTAGAAACAGACAGACTAATAGACTTACAGACAAATGGACGGAATACATAGTTTATGGGGTGGGAAACGAATATTTCTATGCTTTGCAAACTTCTGGACAAATTATGATACATTTTGCAATGATATAAAAAGCAAGACCTAAAAGAGTATTTTTGCTCAAATCAATTAAGAAAATTTTGTTTATGGTGTTTGGGTAGACTTGTTTGTGCTCTTAGGCACATTGGTTGGGATGATGCTGATCATCTTTTACAATTCGCCATCGAGGTTTTAAATTTTTATAAGGTGCGCGAGATAATCATGCCTTTCCATATTCATTTTAGGTTCTTAAAATATTCAATAGAATCTCAATTATAGTGTTATTGTGCAAGAACGCATCTAAGGGCCGTTTTCTCATGTTCATGTTTTTGCTCAAATCGAAATCCATCTAGATTTTGCAACTAGATGGCTTTTGTGCAATTGGTTGTCTCATGTAGGTTGATTATAAATTCGGGCATTTGCGCCACGGTCACACCGGGAGGGCTCGTATGGTATAATACTAGGTTGGCAGCACCTTTGCACTCGGCTGAATTTTGTCTTTTTTATTGCGCGCCAATTTTAAAAATTAAAGCAAGAATTTTACAGAGGAGGAGAAGGTTTTTCTTTTGGAACGACTTGTTACTATGATGGGATATTAAGCAGTAGGTCGAAAGCTATGTTCACACAGGCAAATAATTTGGAAAAATTTTCATGAAAATTGGGCTATATATGCCAAATTGTGAAACATTCCGGCTATATTTGATCAAATTATTTGCGTATGGAACCACAGTTTAAGTTTTTAATCCTGTAAAATCTTTAATCATGGCTATTTTTATCAAAATTTAGCCAAATTATTTGGATGTGTAAACTTAGCCAAAGCAATGAACTATGGGAATCAGAATGTGCATCTGTAATTTCAGCAATGTCTGCAGGTGTTCTTGTATATTAAAGGCACATCCTATATTTTCCATTTTTGGTTTACTTAATAGCAATTCAGACTTAACTGTTTTTAGCAGCAGTTGTTTTTTGTTTTCAAATATTTTTCAGTGTGACCATATGCGCGGATGCATAAAACTACTTAATTTGCGTAAGAATGTAGATGGTTTTCAAATCAATGAGGTTGATGTAGATTGCTACGAAATTCATCTAGATGGTTAGCATTGAACATGAGCAAAGCAAATGCAGCAAATCCACCTAGATTTGCAAAAACACCAACATGAGAAAACGGCCCTAAGTCTTTAAATTGTATTGTGAATATTTTTTTGCTGGTACTGAACGATTTCATTTTTACAGATTTTACCGTTTCTCCTTTTTTGGCGAAAGTCGTTTAAGCTGCGAGCTCTGCAGATAAATACTAAATATAGTTCTGCACCTTTTTTTACAGACACTTCTGTTGCAAAATCAAATTTGGGCGATTTAGGCGACCTTACTGCTAGTTCACTTTTTTAGAAGGAATTTTCATACACTGTTATTATGCAATTGCTTCACTCAGCACTATTCATTATCAATATTTGAAATTCAACAAACATATTAAGCAGATCAACAGTTATTTTGATTAAAAAGTTAAATGAAAATGGGGTATGGTGGGATTTCTTCACAACTTTAAAGCCTCGGCCAGTCCATTAAATCTTCATTTACCGAATTTTGGTTTTTCACTACAGTAAGTAGAAATTATTACGAATTTTTTTGAACGTAAACGTATATATTACATAGTAGATCACAAAAACAAAAATTAATCAATTCACTTTTTATTCTTGATTTCATTCCATGTGAATGGTTTGGAGCTGACGTTGAGACTGAGCAATTTGCATGAAACAAAGGCAAGGGAATGGACATTTGTTTAGATGCTGCCTCGCTGGCATCTTCTGATTGGCCAGTTTGTTTATTTGACAAATTTTTGTTATGAGTACGCTTGGCTGCAGCTATGTTCCGCTCTTTGTTCAACTTTTTGTACATGCTGAGCTTTTCTGCTGCGCTTGCAAATCCCACGCCTTAAACTACAGTGGATATGAATATGATGAAAAATGGTTGGACGAATATTGGACATAAGCCACAGTGGGTTTGAATATGGTGAATGAGGGTTGTAAAGGGTGATTTTTTAGCAGCTTTCGGATTTGATTAAAAAAAAACTACATATAATTCAGGAAAATGTATGAAATCTTTATTTGAGTCGATAGAACGATCTGTATAATATAATGTTTAAAGATGATTTCATGTAAATGTTGATCGCGGCTGCGCCTCAAATGGTTCATTCGCTGGGTCCAATTTTGGCATACTCTCTCCAACATATCGGCCTGTATGATACGAATAAATTCTGCAATATTGGCTTCCAGTGCGTCAACTGTTGCGGGCGAGAAATAAACTGTTCACCGAACTCGCCTCTCAATTGGGCCGCGTGCTGTGTGGGATGTGGCACCACATGTCAGCCAAGTCCAGCTCTTCCATTATGGTCAAAAAAATTCTTTGTATTCATCGCACGGTAGCACTCTCAATTCACAGTAACATTCCTGCCAAAAAAACTTTTTTGTTTTCAATGTAAACGTCCCCAAACTTCGCACTTATTAGTTTTCTCTGCCTTTTCAGAATTTCACCAAGTGTGATTTCGTATAAATTGATTAGTTTCGGTAATTTATAAAGTTAAACTATTTAATCAACTCAATAAAAACAGCTACTTTGAAAAAAAAAAATATTAAATTCCTTCTAGAGTTATTAGTACATTTAGTGCTAAATATTTGTTATGTACTTTAAATATGTAAAAAATTGTGAATCATTTATTTTGCTTATAATTGTTCGTTAAAGTCACTTAATAAATATATTTAACAAAGAAATAAATATAAATGACTCTTCTGCGAATCTTCCGGGCGACTCTTTTGCGACATTTTCAATTGGGGCGTTGGTGACCCTTCTGAGAGACTCTGTTGCGACACTTGTAAAAGGCTCTCTTGTGACACTGCCAGAAGACGCTTCAGCGACTCTTTTGAAAATGACTCCAACGTGGCTCACTTTCTTCGAACAGAAGATTCGCAAACGATCAGAATGCGATATCGATGGAATCAAATTTAAATTCTTGCAAGTCGCCTGCGACTCTTCGGCGATTGAAAATGTTTGCTGGAGATATCTCCAGCGTGAAACAGAAGTTCGGTGAGTGTGCGCTCTCCGCACAGTGGGCCGCAAGTGTTGTTTTTTTGGATTGTCGTTTCACCTTTGTGTTTTATGTCAGGGTCATGTCCAGAGATTCTAGTTTTTAGTTTAGTCTTTGTCGTACCAACATACACTTTTCTGCATACGATAGTACCGTCACCAGCTCATAAAATTTGGTATTTGATATTGTTTTTGACCATTTGTACTACCTTACTTTTCGCCTTGTTAAAAAAACATCGCAGCTGTATATATCGGTTTGTGAGCAGTTTGAACTGTATATTTGTTTCAATAGGATCTGGTCAGTCTGTCAGAGAACATAGGTATGTATATTACCGATTTAAATGATTTTTCGGATTTCTCTTCTTTGTGTGTATTTCCGTTGTTGTATGTCTTTAGCAGTCCCTCTATTGTGTTAGTGGGAAAATCATTGGATTTGTGTTGAAAATTTAATTTTTATTTTTGTGGTTGAATATGGGGTCGCTGGTGTCCATTTCTCTTCTTATAATATTCTTCGCCGTATTTATTTTCATGCTGGTTGGATGGTTTTAGTGGCAGTTTATCATCCTTTCGGATGCCATATCTTTCGTGTACCACTTAATATAAAGTGTATTGTCCACTCTATTTACGATGGTAGTTTCTCATATTTTTCCACTTTACAGGAGAATTTTATATCCTAATGGTATTTATTCAGTGTCTCGAATGTGTTTTCAATTTCACCCTCCCTTAAGCTGCCTTTTCACTTATCATACACCTCTAAAGAGTCGGTTGTCAAAATTCTCTAAGTAGAAACTCTTATTAAATTGAACCTGTCAAATTACATCAAAGAAGGTTTTATTTTCTAAATAGATAGAGTTATTTGCTTTGCTATTACACTATCGTCAGAAAGTCTCTTTGCGAACAGGGCGTCTACAAGTTTGGTAGAGCTGGGAAAAACATCGATGTTTTGAAAAATTTGCTGAACATCGAAGTTTTTTTTTTTTTGCAAACATCGATGTTTTACTTTTCTTTTATATCCACAAGCGTTTACAAAGGAAGCGAGGAAATTGCCAGAGAAGTTTTTTAAATTTTAAATATATGTTGAAATAAAACCTTCAAGTTTTTGCTGGCTCCACGTCTCGTTATGTTTGTACATAACTTTAAAACAGGTTTTTGCTGTTAATTCGAATTGGAGTTCCCAAGCTATTATGGCATTGCAGGCATAAGGAGGGAGTTGTTTTCTGATTGTGGACCAGGCAAAGACCGCTGATGATTTGGTACAGATACCAATAAAACAGCTGTTCGGTCAACTAGCCTCCTTTGTAGTATGGTGTTTTCCTGTTTTAAAGTTATGTGCAAACATAACGAGACCTCGAGGCACCAAAAACTTGAAGGTTTGATTATCATAAAGGTCGTTAAAGCATACACATATAAGTTATAATATTTTAAAATAAATATTTTCAATTACACTGTTCTACAATAAAAGTATCCCGTGCATCTTTAACTAATGCCTGCTTGCCTACACATGCTGAATAAGAGTTAGCTTGTCAAAGTCATATCTTAGTTTCCGTTTCCAAGATATTGGCAAAATCCAATTTTCCGACTTTTAGCCGTTTTAGAATTTTTGTAGGTCACACTAAGCTTTAGTTTGTGTTTTTATGAAGCCTCTAGGAGAGTATACATATTAAAGCAACTTAAAACGAGAAGGCCAAGCTAACTTCGTCTGTGCCGAAGTTTTTATACCCTTGCAAATGCAAATGTCACAGTTTAAGAACGCTTACATAAAAATCAAAAAATTTTGTAACTAAAACCTATTTTCCGACAGATAAACGTCTGAAAAAAGTTTTTCTCACTAAGACTCAATTTCCGACCGATCGGCCCTATGGCAGCCTTAAGATATAGTCATCCGATTTCGGCCCAATTTTGCGAATCTATTTGAAAGCATATAAAATAAGTCATCAGCGAGTTTAAGGACGCTAACAAAACAAAACAAAAAATTTTTTTACCAAGACTCATGTTCGACCGATCGGTCCTATGGCAACCATAAGATATAGTCACCCGATGTCGATCAACTTTTTCAAATTAGTTTGAAAGCGTTTAATATTAATAATCACCGACCTTAAGAACGATTTACCTAAAAACAAATAAGGCTTTTTTCACTAAGACCTATTTTCCGACCGATCGGTCCTATGGCAGCTATATGTTATAGTCATCCGACTTTAACCAAAATTTGCAAATCTCTTTGAAAGCATATAATATTATTATTGACCGAGTTTAATCACGTTAACATTGAAAACAAAAAAGTTTTTCTCACTAAAACCCATTTTTCGACCTATGGTTCCTATGGCAGCTATAAGATATAGTCATCCGATTTTGACCAAAATGTTCAAATCTGTTTGAAAGTTTATAATATTATTAATCACCGAGTTTAATCACGTTAACATTGGAAACAAAAAAGTTTTTTTCACTAAAACCCATTTTTCGACCGATGGTTCCTATGGCAGCTATAAGATATCGTGATCCGATCCGGTCGGTTCCGACATATTAGCAGCGTGCAGTAAAAAGAAGACCCTGTGCAAAATTTCAGCTCGATAGCTTTAAAACTGAGAGACTAGTTTGCGTAGAAACAGACGGACAGACAGACAGACGGACAGACAGACGGACAGACAGACGGACAGACAGACGGACAGACAGACGGACGGACAAAGCTCAATCGACTCAGCTCGTCGCCCTGATCAAGAATATATATAGTTTATGGGGTCGGAAATGAATATTTCTATGCGTTGCAAACTTCTGGGCAAAATTATAATACCCTTTGCAAGGGTATAAAAATCAAACACGCTGTATAACTTATGCCGATTCTACTTGATTTAAATCAATTTTGTCATACTAAGCCACCTGCTACAAGCTATTATTTTTGTTAGACATTTATTGGAACCATCTTATCATATAGTTAAACATATGCACTAGTTATGGAAATTTTGTTACATTTTTGTCAGGACCATCAGTAAAGTTATAGCCTGTTAGGCCCGAAAATTAAGATTTAAATTTATGGGAGGTCAACTAGTTTCCCATCTTAAATTTGTATAGCACTTTTCAAACGGCAACTTGCTATAATATTGACGTAACTTAGTATTTATATGAAAGTACAATAAAATATTAATGGAATGCTTGGTTAACGTTTGCAGATTGTTGATTTTTTCCCATATCTAATAGCCACCTCTGTAAATCCAGCCAGTTTCTTTTAGCCTTCATTCAAGGTCATGAGTACCTCTGCTGCTGTTAGTTTGCGTTTCTCAATGCAACGCAAACAAAATTCCCTTTCAACGGGGCATCTCGCTATAAAATGCTGATGATTTTTACATCCTTGCTGTTATATATTGAACACCCTTCAAAATAGTTCTTGGACAGCTATTCGACCATAACAATCCCCATCTCGCCATCATAATCCATGTTATAACGACCTCTTGCACAGCAGCCACATACACTGCCCGCTGCACCACAGCCGGCCCATTAACAAATAAATGAATTTTCTAATTAAGTCGGGGAAAACATTTGATAAACTAAGGTTCGCCCTACAAACTCGAACCTCAAATTTTCAAACCTTAATCCTTGTTAATTTTGGTTCACCCAAAATTCTTATTGGGTGAGCAACCCTGATTTTGTCAAGGCTTGCATTACAAATTGGGCTATGCAATGGGACTGCGACGACTCATTCAAATACTCTTGCTCAACTTCACGGCTATTCCCATTAACATTAGGATTCGTCCCTTGGGTGTGAACATACTCGGCAATTCACACCGAATGCTTGGCCGAAGTTATGCATCACTCAGTGTCAGAGATAGACAGTCACATTATCCGTACTCTCTTGCGGAACCCTGCTGAAAAAATAAACCTTAACGAGAACGTATCATAGTTGAGAGTTGAAGGTAGAACAATTATAAAAAGAGACTTAAATAAAGTATAGCCTGTCTCGTCTTTCCTCTCAGAAATATTAGTATTACTTTTTTTGGGTTTAGTTGTGATATTAGTGGGTTTTTTATACCCTTGTAGAGGGTATATTAAAATTGTCCAGATGTTTGTAACGCATAGAAGGAAGCATCTCCAACCACACAAAGTATATATATTCTTCATCAGCATGACGAGCTGATTTGATATAGCCATGTCCGTCTGTCTGTCTGTTTCTATGCTCTCTACTCCGTCAGTTTTAAAGCTATCTTAACCACACTTTGCACGAAGCCTTTCGGTACAAATACGCTGCACATTTGTCGGAATCGGCCAGATCGGATGACTATAGCATATAGCTGCCATTGGAACCATCGGTCGAAAAAGTAGTTTTAGCGAGAAAAACTTTTTTGTCTTTAACGCAATCGTCCCTAATCCTCGTATTTCTAAGTTTTCTATGCTTTTACATAATTCCATCAAGCTTTTTGAAAATCGGACTATTATATAGTATAGCTGCCATACAAAAGATATGTCTGAGAAAAAGTCTAAGTAGAAAAAACTTTTTTGTTTTCAATGCTATCACTCCCAAACTTGTCACTAATCAATATTATATGCTACTGCACAATTCTACCAAGTTTGATACAACTCGGATGACTATAGCATGTAGCTGCCATAGGAACTATCGGTCGAAAAAGTAGTTCTAGTGAGAAAAACTTTTTTGTTTTCAATGTTAGTGTCTTTATACCTTCCAGTTGTGAATATTATCAGTTTCCCCACAATTTTGAGGAGTTTGGTCAAAATCGGATATGCACATCGTTTAGCTGCCATATAACAAACTGGCAAGCAAATGCTCAAAGTAGTGGCGCCATCAAGCTACAAGGGTATATAAACTTCGGTCGAGCCGAAGTTAGCTTTCCTCTATTTTTTTTTGTTTAAAATAAAATAAATTCAATTTTTAAAACAATTTTTTTAAAGCAAAAACAACCAAAAGCTTTACTTCCAAGTGACTTGGCTAAATAACCATCTGCCACCCACCGCCTCCCACCCTCTACACGAAGCCTAATGCACCTGGCTTCCCGGGTCTGCCCAGATACCAGATCGTTCAACCGTACATTTTGGGTTGGGCATTAGTGCTAGCGTGATTTTCATATGTTAGAAATAAAGAGAACATTTCCTTTGTAAAATAATCAAGTTAAGACTTTTTTGCTATACGCTTAGGCTTTGATAAAAAAAACTCTGTATTTCAAACAATCCGTGTTATTAAGAATTTAAAATATTTGGTGCGGTAGTAGCGTATATATTTAAAATTAGCGAATATAAATAAAATCGGGCAATTTCCGATGAAACGAATGACATTTTGAAGCTCTCTCCTGTTGCACAGAGGGCAGATTGTTTGACTCCTCATGACATAAGTGAATTTGCCTAATACCAAAAATTTTATTGAAAGAGGATCGTAGAACACCAAAAATTTCTTTGTTCTCTGGAGTAGCAGGCGGGGAACTTTCAAAAATAAAGTGCGTATACGCATTTGTTTTGCGTATACGCACAGAAATTTAGCGTAGTGTGCGTACTTTTGAAGTATACGTCAGCGTAGCCAAAATACGCAAACGCACTATGAAGTATACGTATGCGAACTTTTTAAAAAATGCGTGTTGAGGTACGCATACGTTTTTTGATAGGATTCGCATTGAAGCGTTGACGCTTTTGAAGATATACGTATGCGTCTTCGTTTTTGGTACTGTTTTGGGGAGATACTATTTTGCATCCCCTTTCGGATAAAACAATTAGTTAATACTGCGAGCGTTTAAACAAAAGAAAAAAGCGGGGGTGGTTTTAGGCTATTTTCACTATATATGATTTTAATGTGTTTGAGTTTAGCGATAATGTGTTTGTTGTTTAATGTGTTGATTGTTTATATGTTGTGTGCAATTTATATGTTTAGTTTACAATGTTTTATAAACGTTTTAATTGTTGCTAATGTTAAATGATGGAGCGAGATGCGTAAGCGAGCGAGCGATTAGAGATAAGGCAAGCGACTGAATAAGCAAAGAAGAGAAAAATAAAGCTTACATGCAAGCTTTGGAAATGATCGTATGCTTACGATGCTTATGATTGAACTGTAATTGTGACAGTGCTGAGCTATTAGCCGATATTGATTAGGAAATTATTGACATATAATTTAGGCAAACAAAGAATGTTGTTAGGATGAATGAATTAATATTATTTGTTGTCGCCTTGTGCTCCCGACAGGTACGTTTTGCAGTTCTCTGATGTGTAGACAAGCAGGAATTAGTTAAAGATGCTCGGGATACTCACAAATGGTCTCAATTTGTAGAACTGTGTTATATATGAGACAACGACAGAACTTATAATGGAGTTAGATGTGACTGTGCAGGATTTTAAATAATGAAGATTCAAATGCAGCTGAAGAAGTCGAACCTATACCATATTTGAAGGTAAATGCAAAGTGTATCTATAAATGGATATTAATATATGGAGCATTTTACTTCTCGAAAAACGACAAAGAAGCCTTAAGAAACTATATCTTTGTGTACCAGCTACATCCTGCAAATTAGAACGCTTGTTCAGCACAGCAGGACAACTCATCTCTGACCGCAAATGCTCTTTAAAATCCACAAATTTTTAAAGCAAGTTACAAAACACCGTGAGACTTCAACCAAATTTTGAAACATTTGACCATATTATATGCATACATTTTACAATCTGGTCACACTGTAAGAAAACAAAAGAATTGTCACATTTAGTATTTTTGTTTTGGCAGTTCTTCTCTGGAGGTGTATATGTTGTAAGCTTAAATTGCAAAATATATTTGCTAGAAATAGCAAAAAATAAACTGTTGGACTACATCTTCTAGCAACACTACAGCGGATAAGCCACTCTCCGCTTCGTTGTTGTGCGCGCTCTCTATGCTCTCAGTCAAAGAGGATTTAACATACACACAATTCGCTGCTTCAAGAACTTTTCACTCAGATAGAAGTCAGGTGTTCGATGTCATTTTGGCTATCTAAGTTATTATACCCTTGCAAAGGGTATTATAATTTTGCCCAGAAGCAACGCATAGAAATGTTCATTTCCGACCCCATAAACTATATATATTCTTGATCAGGGCGACGAGCTGAGTCGGTTGTCGTCTGTCCGTCCGTTCGTTTGTCCGTCTGTCTGTTTCAACGCAGACTAGTCTCTCAGTTTTAAGGCCATAGAGCTGAAATTTTGCACAGAATCTTCTTTTTACTGCACGCTGATAATATGTCGGAACCGACCGGATCGGATGACTACATCTTATAGCTGCCATAGGAACCATCGCACAGTGGGAGATTTGGTACATTTAGGTGGAATTAATTCAAATTTCAAATTTGAAATGGCGCCAATTTTTGTTTTTAAATTAATGGCCAAGACATCCCTCAGTCTAACGGTACATAAAGCTTTTATGTGCTATCGATATTCGATCAGCTAAGAGCTTTCAAACATGGCGTATGTGAAAGAACGTGCAATGAAATGCTTTTGCGCCTATTAGGAAGCAGCGGAAAAGCCATAAAAAAACATAAAACATTAAAGCTGAAATAATTTTTTGTTTTGAATTAAAGTTAAGAGGTATGTATGCGTTTAAAAAAGTATTTGTGAGTTCGTTGAGTATGTGTTTTAGTTCAATAAAGTGATGTATTTGCGAGTGCATCGATTTATGGAAAATATTTCGCTTTTTAATGTTTCTTGGCTTAGAACTTGTGACTACAGCCTGCTTCAGCTGTGATTTTTGTTTTAATGAATGTGTACGTCAATAGTGATACTAAAAAAACAAACATTAGCTGCCTTTTCCTGCCTAAACTTGTAAAAATGTTCAGGTACAATGATCAAAAAATCGATTTTTCCATATATTTTTAATATTTGTTCTCAAACTAGTAAACCGATTCAAAAACAATGGTTAACGCTATGATGGGAAATTAAATAACCTTTCGATTAGTATCTTGATTGACTTAATCTGAAGTTCCTGAATTAAAAACTGAAACTAAAGTGAAAAATTCAAAACTAAAAATAAAAAAGTTTTTTAATTAAAAATTACAATTTATTTTAATAAAAATTTATTTTTTAATTAAAAATTTATGTAAAAAAATATGTATTTTTCTTTAATTATCAGTCAAAAATGTCGTACAAGTGATTTCATTTTTTAAAATCTGAAATATGAATTAATTCCACCTAAATGTACGAGATCTCCCACTGTGCATCGGTCGGAAAATGGGTCTTAGTGAAAAAAACTTTTTTGTTTTTAAGTAAATTGTTCTTAAGGTCGGTGATTATTAATATTAAAAGCCTTCAAAATAATTTGAAAAGTTTATCGACATGGGGTGACTATATCTCATAGTTGCCATAGGTCCTAGTCTTAGTGAGAAAAACTTTGTTGTTTTCAATTTTATCGTCCTTAAACTCGGCGTTTGTTAATTTGATATGTTTTCAAAAAGATTTGCGAAATTTGGTCGAAATCAGATGTTTATCTGTCGGAAAATGGGTGTTAGTTAGAAAAATGTTTGAGTTTTATGTAAGCGTTAACTGTGACATTTCAAAAACATCATTTAAAAGGGTACAGCTTGGCCTTCTCGGTTTTTGACTATGTCCGTCTTGCTCTAACCACGGTGTTTACCTATCTTACCCAACAAATAAACGAATGTAAATTTTTATTATACTCTGTACCAAAGGTACACAGAGTATATTAAGTTTGTGCAAAAGTATGTAACAGGGAGAAGGAATCGTTTCCGACCCTCCATTAATCCTCCTTGGTACTGTCCCCTAGGCTTTCTAATTTGAAAAATATTAAGTCTAGATGCTTCAAAAAGTATAAACGTACTGGTTCTGTTGTTGACTTTTCTCAATACTCTATAGCAAAATCGAACTTTACACTTTACAATTCTGAGTGCTATAAAAAATATCTTACCCGATGCAAAATTCAATTTGCAGAGGACCCAAAACAATTCTATAGCTTTGTCAACTCTAAACGTAGATCCTCTTCTTTACCTTCTTCTTTTTTTCTTGGTGACCAAAAGGCTAACGATGACTCCACTGCCGTTGACCTATTCGCGGACTTTTTCCAATCAACTTATTCCTCTGCCCGTTTTACCAATACTTCTTATCCTTATAGCATTCCTTCTTCCAAGTCGATATGTGCTCCCTCAATTTCAGAAAGCTCCTTGCTTTCATATTTGAAATCACTTAAATCCTCATACTCCCCTGGGTCTGACAACATTCCCAGTTGCGTGCTTAAAGAGTGTTGTTTTTCCTTATGCAGTTCTTTGCTTAAGCTTTTTAATCTATCTCTAGAATCTACAGTGTTTCCGAATCTTTGGAAAGAATCTTATATCATTCCTCTTCACAAAAAGGGAGGAAAATCTGATATATCCAATTATAGGGGTATAGCCAAGCTTTCCGCTATTCCAAAATTATTTGAACAGATTCTAACCTCATCCTTACAGCACTATTGTAAATCGATTTTATCACCTTTCCAGCATGGATTTACAAAGCGTCGGTCAACTACGACCAATTTGCTTGAATTTACCTCAATGGTTAACAATGGATTCCTTTTAAAAAATCAAACTGATGTCATCTACACCGACTTCAGTAAAGCATTTGATTCT
Organism: Lordiphosa magnipectinata; assembly: GCA_037044535.1. Classification (NCBI taxonomy): domain Eukaryota; kingdom Metazoa; phylum Arthropoda; class Insecta; order Diptera; family Drosophilidae; genus Lordiphosa; species Lordiphosa magnipectinata. The sequence continues at coordinate 210,758 of JBAMBO010004578.1, forward strand.
GTGAACCACGATATTCTCCTCTTTAAGCTTGATCGTTCAGGATTTCCTTCCTCTTTTCTGCTTTGGATTTCGTCCTATTTAAAAGATAGAACTCAAAAAGTTCTGCTTCGCTCTAATACTTCAAAGCCTGTCTTTGTCACTTCTGGTATGCCACAAGTCAGCCCCCACAATATTGTCTTACTCTCGGATACTTATGTACGCCGATGATGTAAAACTTATTTTATCTTTCAACGACCCGACGCATTCCATCAGACTTCAAGATGATTTAAACTCCTTGCAGTCCTGGTGCTTGATTAATCAATTACACCTTAATTGCTCCAAGTGCATGTTTATGACTTTCCATCGTTGCAAACCTCCGCTGGCTACCTATACGATTGGCAATGAACCCTTGGAACGAATATCTACAGTCGTTGATCTTGGAGTTCTTTTTGACCCAAAATTGAGTTTTAATCCTCATATCTCCTCTATTGTTAATACGGCGAAAGGTGTACTTGGATTCATTAAACGTTGGTCGAAGGAATTTAATGATCCATATATCACAAAGCTTCTGTATACTGCTCTAGTTCGCCCTGTACTTGAATACTGCTCGTCCGTCTGGTGTCCGCAATATAAAAAGTATATCGATCGAATTGAATCAGTTCAAAGGCAATTCTTGCTTTTTGCCCTACGTGGCTTAAATTGGAACCCTACCCTTCGTTTACCAACGTACTCCAGCAGACTTTTGCTTATTGACCTTCCTTCGTTAGCTAACCGTAGAACAGTCTTAGGTGTTTCTTTTCTTCATAAGCTAATTATCGGTGATGTAGACTCTTCTGATCTTTTAGGTCGCCTTAACTTTTCCGTTCCTTCTAGGCCAACTAGAAACTATTTTCCTTTTATCTTGTCTAGATGCACAACTGATTATGCCCAGCATAATCGATTTCGGGTTTTATGTAAGAATTACAATGATCTCAATCACCTGCTCTCAACAGAACTCTCTCTCTTCTCTCTAAAAACGTCTCTCTATAATTATCCCCGGGGAAATCTCTGACCACTCCCAGCTGGGAGTAGGGGCATAGCTTGCCGGACTGGCTAAAAAATCCTCCCCCACCGGGTCAGAGATTTTCCGGTTATTTAGTTTAAAGTTTTACGTATACATTTTTTATTTTTAAAGTTTTCTTTTAGATAGTTTTCTCTCTTTCTCTCTATCTCTGTTTGAGTTTCATTTATTATATTATCTTATTTTTTCCTTTGCTCCTACATAACTATAGGTTTTGGTTTTTTCTTTCTCTCCCTTTTCTCGATCTCTATATTATTAAAGTTTTTGTTAGCTCTAATAACGTCTCTGACTACAATCGGCTGTGAATAGGGGCATAGCTGGCCGGACTGGGCAAATAAAATACCCCCACCGTGTCGGAGTCGTTATTAGTTTATTTTGTAATTTTATTAGATTTTCTTTGATAGGCTTCCTTAGCTCATAAAATTTTTTTTGTAATGTATTTATACTTTTGTTGAATAAATAAATAAATAAAAAGTATACATATTCTTGATCAGCATCAACAGCCAAGTCGATATAGTCATGTCCGTCTGTCCGTCCGTCCGTCCGTCTTTCTGTCCGTCTGTATGAACTCACAGATCTCAGAGATGGTAAGAGATAGAGGTTTGACATGTATATATATATATATATTTCTTATATTTGCAGGCAGATCAAGTTTATTTTCAATTTTTGGCACGCCCCCTCCCGCCACCGCAATTTGGAAAAGACTTCATATCTCCTACAGTTTTGATGATAGATGGTTCGTACCTTCTAGAGATATCTAGTTATCAAAATTTGCTGAAGAAATGATAAAGATCCAATGAACGATACACAAGCTATGAGCAAAAAACGGCCCGTTAACACAACGAATCCAATTTTTGCATGCACATAGGTGTATACCGTACCCAGATCAAGTTTGTTTCAGATTTTGAAAATTCCCCTGTCACAACCTGTCACAACCACAATTTTAAAGTTCGTGGCTTAATATACATTATCCTAGGCCTCATATCTAACTAGTCTCAAACGGAAAATAAGATCCGAGCTAAGACACCAAAGTTTTACACGAAACAATTTTTCTTCTTGGAGCGGTGGGCGGCCAGTGCATGCAAGCAGCAGGCCGCGTGTGAGCGTGTGTGTGTGTGTGCGCGTACGTATGTGTGTCTCAATTGAACAGGGTATTTTGTAGTCGGGAAACTCGACTACAGCGCTCTTACTTGTTATACCCTTGCAAAGGGTATTATAATTTTGCCCAGAAGTTTGCAACGCATAGAAATATTCATTTCCGACCCCATAAACTATATATATTCTTGATCAGGGCGACGAGCTGAGTCGATTGACGTCCTTCTGTCTGTCTGTCCGTCTGTCTGTCCGTCTGTCTGTCCGTCTGTCCGTCTGTCTGTCTGTCCGTCTGTTTCTACGCAAACTAGTCTCTCAGTTTTAAAGCTATCGAGCTGAAATTTTGCACAGAGTCTTCTTTTTTACTGCACGCTGCTAATATGTCGGAACCGACCGGATCGGATCACTATATCTTATAGCTGCCATAGGAACCATAGGTCGAAAAATGGGTTTTAGTGACAAAAACTTTTTTGTTTTCAATGTTAACGTGATTAAACTCTGTCATTAATAATATTATATGCTTTCAAACAGATTTGCAAATTTTGGTCAAAATCGGATGACTATATCTTATAGCTGCCATAGGAACCATCGGTCGAAAAATGGGTTTTAGTGAGAAAAACTTTTTTGTTTTCAATGTTAACGTGATTAAACTCGGTCATTAATAATATTATATCCTTTTAAACAGATTTGCAAATTTTGGTCAAAATCGGATCACTATATTATAGCTGCCATAGGACCGATCGGTCGAAAAATGGGTTTTAGTGAAAAAATTTGTTTGTTTCCAATGTTAACGTGATTAAACTCGGTCATTAATAATATTATATACTTTAAAACAGATTTGAAAATTTTGGTCAAAATCGGTTGACTATATCTTATAGCTGCCATAGGACCGATCGGTCGGAAAATGGGTCTTAGTGAAAAAAAACTTTTTTGTTTTTAAGTAAATCGTTCTTAAGGTCGGTGATTATTAATATTAAACGCTTTCAAACTAATTTGAAAAAGTTGATCGACATCGGGTGACTTTATCTTATGGTTGCCATAGGACCGATCGGTCGAACATGAGTCTTGGTAAAAAAATTTTTTGTTTAGTTTTGTTAGCGTCCTTAAACTCGCTGATGACTTATTTTATATGCTTTCAAATAGATTCGCAAAATCGGGCCGAAATAGGATGACTATATCTTAAGGCTGCCATAGGGCCGATCGGTCGGAAATTGAGTCTTAGTGAGAAAAACTTTTTTCAGACGTTTGTCTGTCGGAAAATAGGTTTTAGTTACAAAATTTTTTGATTTTTATGTAAGCGTTCTTAAACTGTGACTGTTGCATTTGCAAGGGTATAAAAACTTCGGCACAGACGAAGTTAGCTTGGCCTTCTCGTTTGCTATTCACACCGACACGAGCCGAACGCATGCCCAGGCTTTTGCCAAAAGAGCCAGCGTGCTGGTTTAAGGACTACAATTTTGAGTCGGCTACAAAATCACACGGAAGCCGTACTTAATTGAATTCGGCACCGGAAAAGAAGTGGATCTTGTCGGGACACCATATGGGCTATGTGCAGAAATTGAATGGTAAGTAAGCAGAAGAATAGATTGACATTAACTAAAATGCCTGTGAATAGTTTGCTATTTGCTGATGCCCATGACCTTTGCACAGCTGATGGATGAAATGCAAAAGGAAAGTTAGAGGAAAAGAAGTGGATCGGGTTGGAACACCGTATGGGCTACATACAAAAATTCAATGGTAAGTGACAAGAGAAATAGGTTGACATTAACTAAAATGCCATTCAATGATCGATATTTGCTGATGCATTTTGATTGGCAATTTAATGAAAAGAATAAAGAAATAAAACGGCGATGACTTCGGCACCAGGAAAGGAAGTGGATCGGGTGGGAACACCGTATGGGCTACATACAAAAATTTAATGGTAAGTAACAAGAGGAATAGGTTGACATTAACTAAAATGCCATTCAATGATCGATATTTGCTGATGCATTTTTATTGGCAATTTAATGAAAAGAATAAAGAAATAAAACGGCGATGACTTCGGCACCAGGAAAGGAAGTGGATCGGGTCGGAACACCGTATGGGCTATATACAAAAATTTAATGGTAAGTAACAAGAGAAATAGGTTGACATTAACTAAAATGCCATTCAATGATCGATATTTGCTGATGCATTTTTATTGGCAATTTAATGAAAAGAATAAAGAAATAAAACGGCGATGGTTCCTTCGGCCAATGCCAAATTAAGCTAATGGAGGCTGAGAAGAAGAAAAACGCAGACAAAATAATTGGAAAATAAAATAAAATTAAAAGCTAAGATGCTTTTAGATGTGTTGACTCAACAGCGTCCACTTCAACACTGAGCTCTCTACTCAAGTGCTTCAAAGTCAATTGGCATTTGTGAAATCCAGGCCTACTATGAGAATATAATAATTTTTGGTATTTTTTTTTTGGATTTAACAAACGGAATGTTAAGTCTTTTACATCAAGCCACATTCCATATGGGCATTTCCATAGAAAAGTCCACCGTGGCCGGAAAAATATAAGTCATTACAAAAATGCTGTTATATGATATAATCTTAGAAAAACATTCATATTTAATTAATTTAAGTAATTCACACCTGAATTCCTTTCTCAAGGTAAATAAACCGACGGCAAAACTGCATAAGTGCCATTTCTTTTTTTTTTGTCATTTTTAATAACATTTTCTCTTAAATATTATTGCCCTTAAGAGAGATGATACATGAAGATAGCCTTTACATAAAATCTTTCTACTAACAACAGTTATCTAAAAAAAAATGCAAAAAGATCAAGCCAATCACGATTAACTGTTTATTTTCAATTTGCTTTAGTTCATGTTCAAATGTCGCGTGCGACATCGAAAAACATAATTTGTTCACATTTCGTGATTGATACCAGCAGCAAGTGAGTGACAACTTTTCGCTAAACAGAGTTTGGTGGTTATAAAAATAAAATAAAACAATAAGTGCAAAAAAATTAAATTTAAAATTTTTGGATTTTTTTGAAGTTGGTCACGTGCGACATCGTGATTACACTTAAATTTTTTTTTTTTTTAAATTTAATTTAATTAAGTCTTAATATTAATGTGTATTAATTTAATATAGATGAGCAAAAGCTGCGCCAAAACAAAGAAAGAGAACTGCAAACAATGGAGAGAATCTTTGAAAGAAAATCCGGTGAAATTGAGCAACTTCCGATTATAATGCAAAGAAAGAATGCAAAAAACTAGACAGAAATGGAAGGAACTGGCGAAAACTAATAAAGATTGGGGTGCAGCTGAGAGAGAACGGGATCGTATAAGACAGAGAAACTTAAGAGAGCGGAAAAAAGAAGAAAAAACTAAAAATTGTTCTTGCACTCCTTACACATATAAACAAACGTTGGGAAAGGCAGTAAAAAAAGTTACAGCAGCATTGCCAAGGGAATTGGCTAAAAAACTGAAAATCTGAAACTGAAAACTGAAAGTCTTGAATAAAAAGTATTAGAAACGAACAAATGAAGAGATAAAATCCAGTGACTTACTGAAAGAAGATCAGATAAAAGCAGTTCAAAACTTTTATAAGAGCGGTTTTAATGTTAGCGACCAAGCTGCTGGAAGAAAAGATACTCTTCTATGTGATCGATAAATAGTTGCTAAGCGCTTTATGCTGATGACGGTTTCAGAAGCCTATCAGTTGTATAGAATTGAGCTTACAACAGAAGGATTACGAAAGCCGCCTTTTTTAAAAATCGACCAAGACATGTCCTATTGACAAACAAATTTCCGCATAGTTTTGGGTTTTTGTTAGAAGGCTGTGCAAAAGCAATGCCTTCTTTTCCAAGTGATGTCCAAACTTTTTTAAAAGCTGCTTGCTGCGATATTCTTGACGAAAATTGTATGACTGGCGATTGTGAAAAATGTGTACGAGACGTAGAACATGAGTTTGTTCCGCTCAAATATTGAGGAAAAATGGATGAAGATGTTAAATGGCAACATTGGCGGAGCATTGAAAACCGAATAAACCTAACATTTTTGGCAAATAACAAAATCAAGAAATGTCGTTTTAAATGATGCGATTTCGTTTTATAAATGTGCACTAAATAACATAAGCGGTCTTCAAATTTTGTACGTCTCTTCAGAGGAAATTGAAGGATTTTAACTTCAACTAGTACATAAATGGAAGAATGTTTCAAGTATCCCTGGTATCCATAAACTGCACAGATTTTCCTGTGACGGTCAGCAAATTAAAGCAGCTCGGACCGCATTTTCCTTAAAGAAAAATATTTAAATAAACTTACAACTCTTTCCTATTTGTTCTTAAAATTCATCTAAACAATATTTTAATTACTAAATAGTTCTTAAAATAAATAACATATAAATAATTACATAAAAAAACCATAGTGGAAAAATATGTCGCGTTCGCAATGTCACGTATCGAATCATATTTTATTTTGAAATAAAAAAAATAAAGATAATTTTTCTATCAAATAAATTCGAATATACAGTAAAATTATTCAACAACATTTTAAAACTAGTAGCACTATATAGTTTTGGCAGATTTCGCTGAGTTTTGCTTTTATATTGATGGCCAAAAACACCACTTCCGTTTTTTGTCGCGTGCGAATCGCTTTTTGATTGGCTTTATCTTGGAACCAGCACTAGGTATGCTCTCTACTTTACCACTAATTAAAGAGCTTCGAAAGTGCTATAAGTTAAAGTAACAGAAGAAAATAATAATATTTCAGTTTGACTTTTATTTCACTTTAATGCGTACGACGGTCGCGTTCGACATCATGGAAATACCCATATGCAGAGAGTCCGAAATGTGAGTTTTCTGAAAGATCAAAAAACAATTTTCAGTTGATAATTTTGTATGCTCTGTGCCAAAGGTGCAAAGGAATCATTTGCGACCCCATAAAGCATAGCTGGCAAATAATGCTTAACCCTAATTTCAGTTTGCTCTGCTCACGTCACTGACCGAAAAAGCACAGAAAAAATGGATCGGACTTCCCCCAATTACGAAAGGATGGAATATTCCCAGCCAGGCTAAAGACGAGTAAATGCGCAATCGGCCCATGGCTGCAATCCATTTTTGAAGCTTGCTTAAGATGGAGCTATGTACCTGTGGTCTGGAGGACAGCACGCTTTGTATTCCTGCCAAAAGCGGGAAAATGCAGTCATGTGCAACCAAAGGACTACAGACCTATAAGCCTCACATCATTCCTGCTCAAAACAATGGAAAAACTACTAGATCTACACATAAGAGAAGGCTTGAACCTGACCTTGGAAAGGGAAATCGGTGGAAACGGCGCTACATTCCCTAGTAGCCACCATCGAGAAGGCACTGTACCATCAGGAATTTGCGTTAAAAAATTCAATTAATCATAGCATTCGTATGGCAGCTATATGATATAGCCGTCTGATCTGCCTGAAGTTAACATTTTTGAAAAGCTTGATAAATATAAAGCTTCATTTTTAAAGCTTCAGTCACATAGCTTTGATACTATCATCGTAGCCAAGCTTTATTTAAGGGCATATTTTAATTTGTTTATAACTTTAAAAATGAATATCTTTTAAACTATAAAAGTCTCCATCTTTTTGAAAGCACCATAATTTAAGTTATGTTTAGGGCAATAAAATGTATATTCTTAGAACCAATATCATGGTGGTTAACACTGAGAAAAAATTATTTATAAACTTTAGCAACAATTACTTAATATTATTAAATAATTCAAAAATGTATTAAATTGTGATTTAAGTAGATACAGTAAAATACTGTTCAGCCATATCAACACGAGACCTGTCCGATAAACCAAACCTGAGAAATCTAGTTTTTAAAAAACCCTCCTTTTTCTTTTTTACGTTTTTGACGGTTTTTGAAATTGCTTATAGAATTGACAAAATTTTTTTTGCAAAGCCGCAAATTACGTTTACGGTGGGCATGTCGAGATCTTATTTCGGATTTTTATACTCTGTACCGAAGGTACATAGAGTATATTAAGTTTGTGCAAAAGTATGTAACAGGGAGAAGGAATCGTTTCCGACCCTATAAAGTATATATATTCTTGATCAGCATCAACATCCAAGGTATTTTACGTTGTTCTTTGGCGTTAGCTGTGTTCCATTGCGGTACCTTGTATCTCAGGTCCGTCTTCTCTGCATTGATACTAAGTCCGGCTACTGTGGCCCACTTTAGTATCTCTTTGAGAGTAGAGTTCATGATTGAGCTGAGAGTCGATGGACATTTCCCCATGATAATTCTCCTTATGTTGTCAGCATATGCGGTTATCTTAGGGATGCGATAGATAGTTTGGGCGACAGGACTCCGCCATGTGCGCCCATTTTGTCATGGTTGTGGTACCCCGCTCGGCTTGTACTCTTCTGCAGCTCAGCAGGTTGTATACGGGTCATTCTTTTATAAACCGAACAGTTAAAAAACTAACCATTTTTGATTTCAATCAAAAAACGAGAAGGCCAAGCTAACTTCGTCTGTGCCGAAGTTTTTATACCCTTGCAAATGCAAATGTCACAGTTTAAGAAACGCTTACATAAAAATCAAAAAATTTTGTAACTAAAACCTATTTTCCGACAGACAAACGTCTGAAAAAAGTTTTTCTCACTAAGACTCAATTTCCGACCGATCGGCCCTATGGCAGCCTTAAGATATAGTCATCCGATTTCGGCCCGATTTTGCGAATCTATTTGAAAGCATATAAAATAAGTCATCAGCGAGTTTAAGGACGCTAACAAAACTAAACAAAAAATTTTTTTACCAAGAACTCATGTTCGACCGATCGGTCCTATGGCAACCATAAGATATAGTCACCCGATGTCGATCAACTTTTTCAAATTAGTTTGAAAGCGTTTAATATTAATAATCACCGACCTTAAGAACGATTTACTTAAAAACAAAAAAGTTTTTTTTCACTAAGACCCATTTTCCGACCGATCGGTCCTATGGCAGCTATAAGATATAGTCAACCGATTTTGACCAAAATTTTCAAATCTGTTTTAAAGTATATAATATTATTAATGACCGAGTTTAATCACGTTAACATTGAAAACAAAAAAGTTTTTCTCACTAAAACCCATTTTTCGACCGATGGTTCCTATGGCAGCTATAAGATATAGTCATCCGATTTTGACCAAAATTTGCAAATCTGTTTGAAAGCATATAATATTATTAATGATTGAGTTTAATCACGTTAACATTGAAAACAAAAAAGTTTTTCTCACTAAAACCCATTTTTCGACCTATGGTTCCTATGGCAGCTATAAGATATAGTGATCCGATCCGGTCGGTTCCGACATATTAGCAGCGTGCAGTAAAAAGAAGACTCTGTGCAAAATTTCAGCTCGATAGCTTTAAAACTGAGAGACTAGTTTGCGTAGAAACAGACGGACAGACAGACAGACAGACGGACAGACAGACGGACGGACAAAGCTCAATCGACTCAGCTCGTCGCCCTGATCAAGAATATATATAGTTTATGGGGTCGGAAATGAATATATCTATGCGTTGCAAACTTCTGGGCAAAATTATAATACCCTTTGCAAGGGTATAAAAAAGAGGAAAGGTTTTTTCAGCGATCCGTAGCGGGACGGAGTGTTTCAGCTTATATGTTGCCATAGGCATACCTATCATACTATTCTCTGAAAGTAGTTCGAAGGTGGCACCTATTCTGGCCAATTTGTCATATTAGGTGCATACTAAAATCTTGTGCGATTTCATTTAGAGATAAGCGACATTCCGTAAGTGTTTTAGCATTGTTGGTATGTGAGTCAAGTGCTTTAAGGGAGGCTTGACTGTCTGAATATATAAATACGTTTCCTTCTTTGATCGTGAGTGTGTTAAGGTAGGTGGCAGCTTCCTGCACGGCTACCACTTCCGCTTGGTACACTCTGCAGTGGTCAGAAAGGCGGAACGACAAGTTCAAATCAAAGTTGTGAGAGAATACGCCCCCTTCTACTTTGTCGTCGAGCTTAGAACCATCGGTGTATATGTTAATGGCGTTGGCTCTGCTGTGGGGATGGTTTTCCCACTCATGTCGGCTCGGTATATAGACGTCCTATTGTTTGTCGAACGTCGTTAATGGTATATCCTCTTGCTCTTCGAGTATGTAGAGTGTACCAAATTGCCCCTATTCCAGGCGTCGGACTCTGGAATTTTGTACTTTCTGGTAAAACGAACTAAATCCGTCTTAGCTGGGTTCACGCCCAAGCCATAATTGGGGGAGATAGGTAGATAGTTAGTTCCGGCTGGCCCTGAGGCGGGGTGGTTTTTCTGGGTACCATTAGAAATCCAAGAGGATCTTTGACGTTTAGACAAATGCCAATAGTTGTTTGGGATACTTCCTTGCCGCCTCTTCAAGAGAGGTGAGACTTGGGGAGTGCAGATGTCTTAATATTGTCTTTGCGATCGCTGGGCAGCTGCAGATGAGCTGTTCCAGAGTTTCGACGACTCCTGGTTCCTTACATTTCCTGCAGATGTCCGTTGTCGTGATGCCTAGCTTTTTCGCGTGAGCAGCTGCTATGTAGTGACCAGTTAGTATGCCTATAAGCAGTCTACAGTCTCTTCTTTGGAGCTGTAGCATATAGTGCGTGATTTTTTTGTCTCTTGGGTTGCACATGATTTTTGAGATTCTGCAGTCGGTTGTGTTCTTCCACTTTTCCTCTGCTTCTTCCTCCGCTATCTCCTCCATTTTGCTGTGTAGCGTCTGTACGGAGACAGATATGTTTAGTGATGCTTCCCTCAAAGCCCCGGTGGCTGGGAATCCAATAGATTTGCACCTTTCTAGAGATGTTGAGGGAATCTATTGCCTCAATGCTTTCCAGAACATTTTTGGAGTTAATGATGTGACTCTGCATTGCTTTGATTGCCGCTTGGTTGTCAACGTATATGTTTAGTTGGTGGTTTGGTGCTTATTGCGAAGACTTCCGCCTGGAATATGGTGCAGTGGTCTGGCAGTTTATAGGAGAGCCTCAATTCCGGCTTATCTTAGTATACGGCTGCTCCGACTCCTGTACGCCAGTCTTCTGGTCCTTCTTCTGACTTCTGTTTCATTAGAGTTTACAGATATCATTGTAACTGGCGACCTTAACAGTAACATGCTATCTGAAACACACCTCTCATCAAATATGGAAACTCTCGACCTGACATTTGTGAACAATTCCGACTTTCAGTACCTGCTTTCTCAAAGCATGATCTACTCTTCTTGGTATATAATGTAATCCCTGAATCTGAAGACTGCTCCATAACTTACCGTGATTTTAAAAATATTGATTATAATCATTTACTTCACGATTTCAATTCCCTCAACTGGGATATTATCTATACGATGCCAAACGACCAACTTCAGTACATGAACACAAATATTGAAAGTCTATACAATAAGCATGCACCCCTTAGACAAAAAATCGTGAAACCAAAACAAACATCATGGTTTAATGCGGATATACAAAGGGCTATTATTAAACGTAACGAAGCCTATAAGAAGTGGAAACGGTACAGGACAGACCGTCTATTTAGAGACTACCAGACTCAACGGAAAGTGGTTACATATAAATGCAACTCTGCAAAAAGAAGCTACTATACCTCCAAGCTCACAAGTGCAATATCGTCCAACCAGTTTTGGAAGGAAATTAAGTGTTTAGAATTAGGTAAGCCAAGGCCGGCTGTATCTAAAGATATGGATCTCAATGATCTAAACAGAAAATTCGTGCAATCACCATCTGAAGTACCTGACATCATTGAAAATACGTACCTGACATCCGAAGCAATTAATAATTTAGGTCCTTGTTATACTCTGTACCGAAGGTACATAGAGTATATTAAGTTTGTGCAAAAGTATGTAACAGGGAGAAGGAATCGTTTCCGACCCTATAAAGTATATATATTCTTGATCAGCATCAACAGCCGAGTCAATATAGCCATGTCCGTCTGTCCGTCTGTCTGTCTGTCTGTCTGTGTGTCCGTCCGTATGAACGAAGAGATCTCAGAGATGGTAAGAGATAGAGGTTTGACATGTATGGGACATATATTTCTTATACTTGCAGGCAGATCAAGTTTATTTTCAATTTTTGCCACGCCCCCTCACGCCCCCGCAATTTGGAAAAAACGTCATATCTCCTACAGTTTTGATGATAGATGGTTCGTACTTTCTAGAGATATCGAGTACTCAAAATTATTTATCGATTTGCTGAAGGAATGATAAAGATCGGACTCCTGAGCAAATGCGAGTGTAAGGGTACAGAGTATGTTATAGTCGGGCTTGACCACTTTCTTTCTTGTTATACCCTTGCAAAGGGTATTATAATTTTGCCCAGAAGTTTGCAACGCATAGAAATATAATATATAATATATAAATATAATATATAATATTCATTTCCGACCCCATAAACTATATATATTCTTGATCAGGGCGACGAGCTGAGTCGATTGAGCTTTGTCCGTCCGTCTGTCTGTCCGTCTGTCTGTCCGTCTGTCTGTCCGTCTGTCTGTCTGTCCGTCTGTTTCTACGCAAACTAGTCTCTCAGTTTTAAAGCTATCGAGCTGAAATTTTGCACAGGGTCTTCTTTTACTGCACGCTGCTAATATGTCGGAACCGACCGGATCGGATCACTATATCTTATAGCTGCCATAGGAACCATCGGTCGAAAAATGGGTTTTAGTGAGAAAAACTTTTTTGTTTCCAATGTTAACGTGATTAAACTCGGTGATTAATAATATTATAAACTTTCAAACAGATTTGAACATTTTGGTCAAAATCGGATGACTATATCTTATAGCTGCCATAGGAACCATAGGTCAAAAAATGGGTTTTAGTGAAAAAAACTTTTTTGTTTTCAATGTTAACGTGATTAAACTCGGTCAATAATAATATTATATACTTTTAAACAGATTTGCAAATTTTGGTCAAAATCGGATGACTATATCTTATAGCTGCCATAGGAACCATCGGTCGAAAAATGGGTTTTAGTGAGAAAAACTTTTTTGTTTCCAATGTTAACGTGATTAAACTCGGTGATTAATAATATTATAAACTTTCAAACAGATTTGAACATTTTGGTCAAAATCGGATGACTATATCTTATAGCTGCCATAGGACCGATCGGTCGAAAAATGGGTTTTAGTGAGAAAAATTTGTTTGTTTCCAATGTTAACGTGATTAAACTCGGTCATTAATAATATTATATACTTTAAAACAGATTTGAAAATTTTGGTCAAAATCGGTTGACTATATCTTATAGCTGCCATAGGACCGATCGGTCGGAAAATGGGTCTTAGTGAAAAAAAACTTTTTTGTTTTTAAGTAAATCGTTCTTAAGGTCGGTGATTATTAATATTAAACGCTTTCAAACTAATTTGAAAAAGTTGATCGACATCGGGTGACTATATCTTATGGTTGCCATAGGACCGATCGGTCGAACATGAGTCTTGGTAAAAAAATTTTTTGTTTAGTTTTGTTAGCGTCCTTAAACTCGCTGATGACTTATTTTATATGCTTTCAAATAGATTCGCAAAATCGGGCCGAAATCGGATGACTATATCTTAAGGCTGCCATAGGGCCGATCGGTCGGAAATTGAGTCTTAGTGAGAAAAACTTTTTTCAGACGTTTGTCTGTCAGAAAATAGGTTTTAGTTACAAAATTTTTTGATTTTTATGTAAGCGTTCTTAAACTGTGACTGTTGCATTTGCAAGGGTATAAAAACTTCGGCACAGACGAAGTTAGCCTTCTCGTTTTTTTACTCAGTTTGTGACAGCTGGTAATTGGTTGCCACGTCATTTGTTGATAAATTTAGACCTACAAAGTTCTTCTGGTATCCAAACTATGCGGGTAATTTTCTGCCCGACACGCATATATTTTCGGCGAGGTGAGTAAAATAGGGTTAAAAAGGGGAATTCTAGATAGGACTATTTTAAATTTCAAGTTGCGCTTTGTTGGAGGTCTAGAGCGAGAGCACAGCCTTCTTCAAGCTCTTCCAATTGCTGGCCTACAGACGTGGGAAACGTGAGCTGGTGGAGAATTATTTGGCTGGCATTGTGAATGAGCTCTTGCGCCAATTCTTACCCTCCATGATAGATGATTATCTATTCGATGAATCGCAAAAGTGTCGACGATTATTAGGATCCGGAGTGTGACAGACTACAGTCCTATTTGCATATGTTCTCCTCCACGATGATAATGACATCCGATGATAAAATCCAATGTCTGCATAATGATATAGAACACTGCATTAGGGTGATGACTCAGACACAGGGCCTGACGCATGAGGAAGAGTAGGCAGCTGAGAAAAAGGATCCGGCCAGGTGATGGTCTCTTTTAATCATTACCAAAATGGCCGCCCTGCAACTGTTGCAAAAGTTGTCCAAGTATATTACCTTCGAGACTATAAAGGATTGCATTTTGCTGTAAGAGTGTGCAGTATATTGTGAGTACTTTAAGGGCTTTCCTAATCTTCATCTAAATCTCTCTTTCTCTTTCGGGCTGAATCTGGCCCAAAAATCTGGCGCTAAGGTGCAAGTGCAGGCCGTTGAAACTCTTACTGCTTACCTGGCGATAGTTAAGCATATACCACGCAGTAAAGCCAATGTCTTTCCCGATTATATACTGCCCTGTATCATGGCCAGTGCACTAAGTACGGTCATAGTGCGTGTGGCCATTGCCCGGAATATTGCCGCTTTGGCCAAGACAGCTAGTGACATATTCTTATCAGCTCCATAATATGTTATATGATAATTATCATGTTTTAAACGCGAGTGTGCCACATTTTTGTTAGTTATTGATTAAGCTTTTGTAAGATGTTGCTTAAGCTTGAAGCATATCAGAATCAAGTTTTAGCTGACTATTAATACCAATATTGTAAACAAGGTCCCGTTGCGAATCAGAAACCAAGAGCTAGCGTCAGAAGAACTCCCTTTTGGAGTAATTTTCCACAACTTTCAGCAACCTCTGCTGAGGTTCTACTCGCACAGCTTGTGCATTTGGTAATTAGTCTAAGTTTAACTCTCAAGCGAGACACAACATTATTTACGTTTAATTAATAAAAGTTTTAAACTTCCATTGCACCGTTTTTAATGGGATATACAATTGGCCCTTATTTTTGAGTAACTACGGAAAGGTTACTCTGGTGTGGAAGGAAACTGAAAGACTCCGGATCATCTGAACCCAATCATCGAAATCCTCCAGTGACGAATGCTACAAAAGAATCGACCACCTTTTCTTTCACAGGGTCATTGGCGTTTGGAACATCCATTACAGCAAACCTTTGGGACTGGGCTTCAACCTCAAGCCTAAGGTCATTAGGTTATTTCGTTAGCATTATTCTTTCTGGACGATGCACAGCGCAATGCTCCGAATCAGATGCCCATACCACGCTATGAGGAGCAAATGAATGCTTTTCATGACGCTCAGTTTGCTGACCGATGCACAACCCATTGTCAAGCAAGCCCTAATGGAGTCGGGCATCTGTGATTTGTGCGCCTTCTTTGTCTGATCTCTTATATACCCGTTACTCGTAGAATAAAGAGGGTATACTAAAGTCGTGCAAGTTTATGTAACAGGCAGAAGGAATCATTTCCGACCATATAAAGTATATATATTCTTGATCAGCATCAACAGCCGAGTCGGTATAGCCATGTCAGTCTGACCGTCTGTCCGTCCGTCGATGTGTAGACTCCTATTGTCTGCAGGCAGATCATGTTTATTTCTAATTTTTGTCACGCCCACCCCCGCCCTCACAATAAACGAGAGCGTAAGTTAAAGTTGGCTCTAACCGACTTCGATATACCCGTTACTCATGCAATATAGGAAATTCTCCCAAATTTCAGACATTAATTAATAACTTAAAAACTAAGCCAGATTTCGCGGTCTTGTTTTTGCTTTAAGTTATACATACCTTGGGCTATATTTGGGAAAAGGTGGGCGTGGTAGCACTTCACCCCGCCTTAAAAAAAATGATACATTTTTTTTTCGTATTAATTTAAATAAATAATGTGTATAAAATTGTAAAACTATTGCCGCGTAATCAAAAACACAGTTTTCGGCAGCAAACTCAATGCAAATGTGGGTATCCTTAAAAAAATTTGGATCAGTTATTTTTTGAAATGTGACTGTTGTGTAACTGTTGTTGCGAATAAGCTTGAATCTGCATCCGTGTCTTTTTGGTCGAAATATGCTTGATTGTAGTTTGCTTGACAAGTGCTGCCATCAAAGCCGTAACTTAGAATTACATCTGCAGTAAAGAAATTTGTGTCCTTAGCATTCATTACATGTAATAAAACGTCACCTTGCAAGCCAACAATCCGAGCAGTAGTGTGGCCTAGAAGGTTTTGAAGACTGACTTTTGCTTTCGCATCAGAATCAAAGATGCCTGCTGGTCTTCAATGGCTTTTACTTTCAGTCACTTCCTTATAAATCGGATATATATCAAATTTTGATCTTACAGTCGTCTCTAATTGCACAATATTGGTCTTTTGTAAGTCTTGGATCCAAAATTAATGCCAAGGCATCGTCGGCGGAAGACCGCAAAGGGTTCTTGATTGGGTGTGACATTATGTTTCGGAACATTTCGAAATTTTAGAAAGGAACTTAAGAACTTCTGCAAGGTCAGCTTGACCTTTTTTACGAGCAGCTGTGCTAGCTGCATGTAACAATAAACGCACGTTATCTCCCTCAGATATTGTTAATCAGCAGCTTGTTTCCTCAGACCGCTATCCCTTAAGCGGAAATGGCAATCGAGGACTATCAACTGGGTTCATGTGCTTCTTAATGGTTATGAATTGATTTAGCTTAAGCCAGTCAGAATGTCTAAATTTCCGCTACTTTATCTCCAGATTTGTACAAATCATCCTGCTTTTTTCTTTTAAATATCTTTCAGATGCGTCTAAAAGACTTTGGCTTAACCCCTCTTTATAGCAATCAAAAATAACATCCTCCTTGGCAGATCGACTCGTCGCTTTTTCCCACTTGGCAAGCAAGAAGGCATTAATTAAAATGAGATTAAGTCCTAAAAAATGAAATTTTTCAAAAAAATGCGCAAGTATGCGGATTGAGATGAAGTGAAATGGAAGCAGAATTTATGGCTCTACAACAGCGATGCCCAGCGGTATGCTCTTTGGGTACGTTTTGTTATTGTAATTGCACTAAACATAGGAAATCAATGATCGTATACATGCAGGGCGCGAGGCATACAAAACGACACACACGCTAACGATTTCGTGTTTACGCGACGCGTGGAACAAAACCCGGATTTGTTCTCTTCTTTAATTGGTGTTTGCGAGCGCAAGCAAACTGACCAACAACAATTTCATTATTTGTATTGGTGCTTATCTTTGTGAGTATTGGTGAGTGCTCTGTCGAATGCTGCTTTTGGGCATGCGTGCTCTACAAGATGCAAAAAGTCACAGCCCTAACAAATCTAAACAACATTTTGAGGGGCTTTGCAAAGTTGAATTTTCTTCACAAATTTTTTTTGAGAGATGCCTTACGAATGACCTCAGCTACAAAGACACCACGATTGATTTCTACAGATCAAAGATACTAACACATAGTACATACCACAACGATTAGATTCCATCATTAATATTTGACAAAACTCTCTGTTTATATTAAGTTATAGCAATTGCAAATTGCAGCAAAAAAACACACACTTAACATTGAACTTTCTATTAGCATCAGCTGCTCATTTATCATTGAAGACTGATGTATTTGTGAAGGAATGACATAAAAAATTTAAGTTTGGAACACTTTTGGAAAATGGGTTTATGCGTAATAAATGGCAAAATTTCCTATAGTGTCATGGAAAGAAATGTGTGCCTGAGGTGGGACAGCCGAAAAAGCCGAAACATTTTAATACCCTGTTCCCATTAAAAATGCCCCAAATGCCGCCCCAAAATTTTTAAAAATCGTCATATCCCCCATAGTTTTGTAGACAGATGTTCCATACCTTCGAGAGATATTTAGTAATCAAGATTATTTATCGATTTGCCGAAGGAATGATAAAGTTCGGATAAACTCAAGATAGTAATAAACAATGTTTTGTTGAAGATTTTAGAACAATTGAACGACATAAACAGCAAGCGTGAAAAAAATCACTTGGTTGTAATTGTGAATCGTGTAGCTTTAAATAAGTTTTATAAATTGGCTGCAGCAAATAACATATATTTTGAACTACGTTCCATTCAGATGTTTTTAGGTGGAGGCTCTTTTAAGGAACTCTGAATGCAAAAATCTTTAAGAGTTAGTAAGCGTTTGCACATTTTGTAGATTGATTTCCATCGCGTCGCACAGTCTAGCACTGGTTTTTTCAATTTTTCTATATGCAATAGAAATATTGTGTGAGTACGGAGTTTCTTATAAAGTGTGCGAACTCTACTTATTTCAATCTGAACTTCCTTCAAAAGATCGTTGACTATTTTATCGACTATTTTATCGTGTCCAGCACAACGAACTGTAATTATAAAGTCCTCCAGGGAATCTATTGATGTAACTTTGGTCATCAGCCAAATTAAGAAATGCTTTTAAGTCACATAAGCAATCATCATCAACATAACATTCTTCATAGTTGCATTCCTTTTATGCAGTTGTCATTGAAAAGTGCTGCTCGAATCATTTCGCTCCATTATCGAACACAAATCTGAAAAATTCATGGATTGGAGAACTTCTTGAATGATAGCAGTCAGATTACAAGGAATTTCTACGTGTCTCTGTATATGTCGTTGAAAAAACTACTGAATTTTGTGAACCGAACGTAATTTTTCGAACAAGTGGTCCGGTTCGGGTTCTGGTTCGAGGGGGCAAAAATATTAGGGGTTCGGTTTATGGTCCGGTTCGGCGAACCCAAAAAACCCGAACCGGTTCGTCTCCGGACCGGCTTGCAGCCTAGAACACGTTTTCGAATCCGTTCTCGACATCTTCTAGATAGCAAAAACGTATGACAACGATTCAGTTTTCGATCCGTTTTCGCTGTCGAGAAAGTGTCGAGAACGGATTCGAAAACGTGTATCGAGAACTTACGATTTGCTGCCACAAACTGAGGGACAGGTAATACTTTTTCGGACCAAAAACGGAACACATTCTCGATTTTGTTAAAGAAAACGTCGAGAAAACATCAAACAACGGATCCGTTCTCGCTAACGATTGTGGGGTAGGCTGTCCCAATTATTTTGAGTTAAGTGTTTACATGTCACTAAGGAGTTAACCTCACTCAAAATTGAGAAGCGTTTCAAATTGACTTTCCATATTAAATTTTCTTTGTCTTTGTGTGAGGGTGGGCCTTAGTGTGTTTGATTTATAATACCCTTGCAGAGGATATATTAAAATTGTCCAAATGTTTGTAGCGTATATATTCTTGATCAGCATGATGAGCTGAGTTCATATAGCCATGTCCGTCTGTCCGTCCGTCTGTTTCTATGCTATCTTCTCCGTCAGTTTTAAAGCTATTTTAACCAAACTTTACACGAAGCCTTTTGGTCCCATAGGAACTATAGGTTGAAAAAGTAGTTCAAGTGAGAAAAACTTTTTTGTTTTCAATGGTAGCGTCTTTTTACTTTCCAGTAATGAATATTACCAGTTTCCACACAATTTTGTGAAGTTTGGTCAAAATCTGAAGAATATATCGTATAGCTACCATATAAAAAACTGGCAAGCAAATGGTCAAAGTAATGGCGTCATCTATTGCTGAGTTTGGGAGATAACTTGTGAGGACTTTATTTTTAAAGCCTCACAACTCAGCGTGTTAAATATAAGTTTAGATTGGGAACTAATGAAATAATTAAATTAAATAAGTTATATATAAATATAGTGTAGTATGTTACACCTAGAGTAGTCAACGGTGGCCAAAAGATGGGCTGCCAAGGGTTAAAGGGGTGCGGCGAATTGGGCTGCAGGAGCTGAGGGGCAAATCGCAAAGGAGGATAAAAGGTACAGTTGGAGCGCTCAGCAGAACGCAAAGCTGAAACAAGAAAGAAGAACCGTTGGAAGACTGAAGAAGGAGACAGCTGCGGAAAGCAAAAACCAACCAAAACCAACTCCGCAAAATAAATTTGTTGGAGCGAGCCACGACTGCCCTGAGCGCAAGCCAGCGGAATAACAGGTTCGTTACAACTGGCGCCCAACGTGGTTTTGGTATTGGAAAAATAGTGACGAAAGGTTACGAAAAAAAAAATGGTACGGCCATGGATTTATAACCTCAAAAAAGAGGAACTCGTTAGATATGGACAAGAAATTGGTGTCGAAATGGAGGGAACAGTTGAGGAAATGAGGAAAGTTTTTGGAGATTGAGGTCTTGGCCAGAAGGCACAGCAGGAATTCACCAAAGCCACCTTTACTGGGTGCAGTGGGAGGGTTAAGCCTGGCGGACTTTTCGATTCCAGAGCTGCGCAGGGCCTCTATGCAAGACCAAACGCAACAACAAGAAAATCCGCCGACAGCTCAAACCAGTTCAGCACGTACAGGTTCACAAACACAACAAGTGGCAACCACAGTGGAGTACTCAAAAGTGGCAAAACAGGTACGCGAATGGGGATTTAGTTTCGATTTTAAAGGAAAACCATTTGATTTTCTAGAACGAGTGTAATGGTCGGCCAATACATATGAGCTAGACAAAGACACGATCCCCAGAGCAATGCCAGAACTACTGAAAGGAATGACATTGAACTGGTTTATAGCAAATAACAGGCAGTGGACTACCTGGGATACATTCGTAACCAGTTTTCAAGGATATTTCCTTCCGCGAGACTTCTTCGAAAAATTAAAACAGGAAGTTAACCTAAGGAAACAAAGATTAGGAGAGACGTTCAAGGTCTACATGGTGGAGATGCAAACTTTAATGCCTCCATTACGGTGGGAACAAGTGGAGCAATTCCAAATCATACATGATAACAGCACGCCAGCACTCGGAATGTTTGTCCGACCATACAAATGCTCCACATTGGATAAACTAATGGCGTTAGCGGACGATTTCGAGGCCCTAGAGAGCGATAAGAAAAAGTTTTGGGACGAAAACAGACCGGGGCGACACAATAGTGGCACGGGTACAAATTTCTCGCCAGGGAGAGCTCGGGAAACGATCGACGACCCCTGCAAGCGAGGGACGAGCGGGTGTCGACACAATCAGCCCCTCAGTGTTAATCGGTCAATTTAAAGATGAGGGAGAGCAGTTGACAGTAACCGTGCGAATAGGAGCGCACGATGTCAAGGCTACAGTGGATACGGGGACTACGACGTGCTTCATCAGCCAGTCGTTAGCACAAGTATTGGGAAACGCAGGAAAATTAATGGAATCAAGGAAACAAGTGAAATTAGCAGATGGTAGAAGAAGTGACATTTTCGAATCGCTCGAGGTCGAGATAGCCTTTGGTAACAAACAGAAACGAGTATCCCTTCTAGTAATGCCAGGAATTATAGATTTCCTGGTGCTAGGATGGGATTTCCTGGTAGAAATGGGCGTGGAATTGTCGTGCGGAGAACATTTTATAAAAATTCCACAGCGTGGGAGGAGAAACGGCTGGTTAGAGGAGAAATTGACAGTCGCAGTGGAAACTGGACCGGAGGGCAGGAACAATGAAGCTGAGGAAAACCCCTCAGATAAGGAGAGAATTTAACAATTTTTAAAGGAAGAGTTAGCCACTTTCACGGGAATGGCCGGAACGTCTACGGTGGCAGAGCACCGCATCGTAGTCAAGGACGACCGTCCAATTAAGCAACGATATTTTCCAAAGAATCCAAAAATGCAGGCAGAAATAAATACGCAGGTGGACGAACTGTTGGCGAAAGGCTGCATTGAGCCATCAATCAGCCCACACAGTGCCCCTATAGTGATGGTTAAAAAAAAAAACAGGCAAATGGAAGCTATGTATGGATTTTAGGGATATGAATACGCGTACCATAAAGGACGCATATCCGCTGCCCAGGATTAACCATATCCTAGACCAGTTGAGAGAGGCGAAGTTTATTAGTAGCCTAGATCTCATAGATGGGTATTGGCAAATTCTTATGGAGGCAGAAAGCCGACCATTAACAGCATTTACGGTGCCAGGGCGAGGACTATTTCAATAGCGGGTAATGCCATTCGGTCTCACGTCTGCTCCAGCTACATTTCAGAGGGCATAAGATAAGGTAATAGGTCCAGAAATGATGCCAAAGGCATTCGCTTACCTGGACGATATTATCGTTATTGGCAGAACGCTGGAGGAGCACATAGACAATCTGAAAGAGGTATTTCGGCGACTTCGGGCCGCAAATTTCAGGATTAACCCAGAAAAGTGCGAGTTCTTTAAAAAAGAGCTTAAATATTTGGGACATTTGGTGACTGATCAGGGCATACGTACCGATCCCGACAAGGTAGCGGCTATAGCAGAGCTAAAACCGCCAACCAATGTAAAGGAACTGCGGCAATACATGGCGGTGGCGTCTTGGTATAGACGATTTGTACCAGGTTTTGCGACCATGGTTCATCCGCTGAGTGCGTTGCTAAAAAAGGGCATAAAGTGGGATTGGACCCCAAAAAGACAACTTGCATTCGAGAGAGTGAAAGAAAAGCTCATGTCGGATCCGGTTCTCACTTGTCCCGATTTTGAACGACCGTTTATTCTACAAACGGATGCCAGCGACTATGGAATCGGGGCCATTCTCACGCAAATAGGCGAGAAAGGCGAACGAGTGATTTCATATGCAAGCAGAACCTTGAACGGAGCTGAGAGAAATTATTCAGCTACTGAGAAGGAATGTTTGGCGATAGTTTGGGCCATAAGAAAACTGAAACCATATTTGGTCACCGACCATATGGCACTAAAATGGTTGAACAGTATTGAAAGTCCAGCTGGAAGAATAGCCAGGTGGGCTTTGGAATTACAACAATACGACTTTGAAGTGATGTATCGAAAGGGGCAACTAAATGTGGTGGCTGACGCACTGTCCCGCCAGCCAATGCGGGAGGAAACATGTAGACGAATTTCTGTGGCCCAAGAATCGCAAGGCCATCCCATCGGAGGCGATACTTGGATTCAACAGCTGAGGGAAAACGTAAAAGCAAAACCACAAAAATTTTCCGACTACATGGTTGAGGGAAATAATGTGTATCGGCATATTCCGCACCGAGCAGGGCATGAAGATGTGGTGGCGTGGAAGCTGTGCGTACCAATAAGCCAGCGAAATCTAGTCTTAAACGAAAACCACGATGAAAACACAGCTGGGCATACGGGGAGCCGGAAAACTATTGCTCGAGTGGCATCACGCTATTATTGGCCTGGGCTGCATCGAATATCCGTATGTAAGCCAATGCGAAATTTGTCAGAGATACAAATCTAGCCAGCTGCAAGCAGCAGGAAAAATGCTGACACAAGTCCCAGAGGAGCCGAGTCTTTGTGGGTCCACTGCCTAGGTCGAAGCATGGTAGCACGATGCTGCTGGTAATGGTAGGCAGGTTTTCCAAATGGACAGAGTTGGTAGCTTTACGAAAAGCGACAGCAACAACATTGCAAAAGGCCTTTCG
The DNA here is from genome assembly GCA_037044535.1 of Lordiphosa magnipectinata. Lineage (NCBI taxonomy): Eukaryota > Metazoa > Arthropoda > Insecta > Diptera > Drosophilidae > Lordiphosa > Lordiphosa magnipectinata. Next base: position 234,385 of record JBAMBO010004578.1, read on the forward strand.
AGAAAGAATAGTGGCTCGGTTTGGAGTTCCAAAGATGCTGATCACCGATAATGGTGCCCAATTTACGAGCAAAATATTTACAAAATTTGTCGAAAAATTGGGAGTGCGCCACCAGTACATAGCGCCGTATACTCCACAGGAAAATCCCACAGAAAGAGTTAATCGAACTGTGAAGACCATGGTGGCACAGTTTGCAGGGCAGGATCAAAGGATGTGGGATGAAGCATTGCCTGAAATAATGTTGGCTGTTAATACCAGTGTGGTCGAGTCCACAGGGTACAGCCCAGCGTTTATAGTTCAAGGACGGGAGCCCAGACTACCGCAAGCGCTGTACGACGAAACAGCGTTGGGTACGGGGCAAGCAGCGCAGAATCCGCCACAAAAGGCTAGCAAGCTACAGGAAATCTTTGAGCTTGTGCGCCGGAATCTGAAGCGCGCTGCACAGGATCAGGCTCGTCACTACAGTTTGCGCCGACGGGCCTGGAAGCCATCGATAGGTGATTTGGTTTGGGCTAAGGAGCATCACCTATCAAAGGCCGCAGATGGTTTCGCTGCAAAACTGGCACCGAGTGGTCGGGTTCACCTCGCCAGTAATCTGTAAATTACGGGAGCCGGACAGTCGACGTACCAAAACAGCCCACGTCAGCGGACTGAAACCATACTACGGCTCGGAGAATGGGACAGGAAATAATAAATAAAGAAAACCAATTAAATAAATAAACTTATTTATAAATTTTCTAAAAGAAAAGAAGGGTAAAATGAAGAGAGGAAACCTAGCCGAACAGTAGGAAAAATTAGACAAACAAAAAAAATTTTCCAATTTAAAATATAAAGGAAAATGGGAATTAAATAAAAAAAAATTTTATTTAATTATGAAGGTAGGAAAAAAAGGGGTAAAATGAAGAGATAAAAACAATAGAGAAAAAAAAAAAAGAACAAAAAAAAATTAAAAAAAAAAAACACAAAAAATACGGATGGGCGAAAAATAACCGGTGGGCTGCGTAGGGTTAAGAAGCGGCGAAAAATAGCCAGCTGAAAAGGAGCAAGGGAGACAGGGCATATGGGGCAGGTGCGAGCGAGACAGGTGGTCGCAAGACCGCCGTTAGTCCTGAGCTCCGCCGGTCGGCCATACAAAATGAATTGCTGACAGCCAGCTACAGCGGCAGCGGCCAGGTTCAAGGTCAAATTTGGCCGCTGGGTTTGACATTCAAATAAATGGCAAGAACACGTGCGGACGTTGTAGTCGCAAGCGAGGCAGAGCCAGCCGGTCCCAGCCGCCGGGCCAGTGATATAACTGGCGAGGCAGGCGCAAGGGGCGAGAGGCGTCGGTTGCCCAATTGGGCAGCAGAAGTGCGTGCCCGTTTGCGGGCTAAGAACGGGGTGGGACTGCAGACTCGGCTGCCTTTCAAAAACAACGGCGCGGGCCGGACTCACCGAAGGAAGCTCAGGCGACCACTCCTGCAAAGTCGACGGGGAGGACGTGTTGGTCCTCGACCCATCTCCAATAAAGTCGAGCGCGTCGACGGTGACCACGCCTCCTTGGTCCCTGGACGAGACGTCGTGGTCCACGTCGGAGTGCTCCCCGCCACGAGCGAAGCAGGAGACGGAGGCAGAGGAGACGTCGGAGGGGCAGGCAGCCGGAACTGCAACCGAAACCATGGCACGGGTGGCAGCAGTGTCCAGCGACTCGTCGAGCGGTGGGTCCGGCGACGAGTCCAGCGCCGAGTCGGCCGTTACCCCCTTGCGGTTGCGTTCGGAGGAGAGAGAGGCGCGTGGACCCCAACGTCATCGTCATCTCCGATGACGAGGAAGAGCGGGAGGAACAGCCAAAATTGAGGGAGCCGGTCGTGGATAGGGTGAAGCGATCCGTGTTCAGGGGTTCCTATTGGGAGCACCAGGCAGCGGAGGTGTGGACGTGGCGGGAAGCGGTGGTGGTGCCAGGGAATCGAGGCGGAACGGGCATCCTAATTGAGGAGGTGCCTGCCAGCCCACCGAGTCGAAAACAACCACCGCCAGTACGAAGCAACCTGCGTCAGCAAGCGGAATCTGCAGCGGCGCCTACAGCAGCATCGGGGGAGGACGCAGAGCGTGGTCCTTGGCAATGGCCCGTTCCGCAGCAGCAGCAGGCGCAGCCTCAGCAGCAGGCGCAGCCTCAGCAGGCGCAGCCTCGGCCGCCATCACCAAAGGAGGCGCCCTACGCAGGCTGGAGGCCGATATTTTTGCGGCAACAATCGTGCACGTCCGGGGGCACAGCTCAGCAGCGGCCGCAATTTAGAAGGCAGCAGTCGACAGGCGGAACCGGCTGGGAGGATCCCTCCGGGATGCCAGGTCAGCCGCCGATGTCGCCGGTCGCAGGGCCATGGAGGCCATCCAAATGGAAGCTTTTGGCGGCCGCGGATTGGCCGAAGGAGTTGGAGAGGGTGCAGGAGCAACCCCGGTTCGCCGCAGGTTGGCCAAGACGGGCGCACATCGTGATCTTGGCGTGGGGACGCTACCGCATAAAACTCGGGCGGATGGGAATCCGAGTGTTCCAAGAGGAGCAGCGAGGGGAGGGGAAGAAGTAAGAAAAAAAAATGAAATACAAATTGAAGCATAAAAGGAAGGAACGAGTACTTACCATTCGGGGGTGGGGAGAACATCCAGGGAGTATGGCCAAAGCAGGGGAGTGGGATAGGCGGAGGGTGTTAAAATGTTAAAATTTTTGGAGGGGAGGTCGCCAAATTAGATGAATGAAAAGGTGTACGATTTATGGCGACCCGATAGTAGTGATGGGAGTAGACAGCGTGTCACGATCACGTGAGGGCGGTCACACTGACAGAAAATAATGGGAGTGGGTAAAGGGGGATATTTGGGGCGGAAAGTGGGAACTGGCACAGGGGGAAATATGGGGAAACGGGAAATTTTATGGAAAACGGGGGGAAAAAGGGAATTTTGGGAAGATCAACGGAAATTTAAAGGCAGTCAGTTGAGAAAGGTCAGCAAGGGACAGGGAAGCGATTTTTTTTATGTTCGTCAAAATAATAATAAAAAAAATTTTACCAACGGAAGGGAGGAGTGTGAGGACTTTATTTTTAAAGCCTCACAACTCAGCGTGTTAAATATAAGTCTAGATTGGGAACTAATGAAATAATTAAATTAAATAAGTTATATATATATATAGTGTAGTATGTTACACCTAGAGTAGTCAACGATGGTCAAAAAGATGGGCTGCCGAGGGTTAAAGTGGTGCGGCGAATTGGGCTGCAGGAGCTGAGGGGCAAGGCGCTGAGGAGGATAAAAGGTACAGTTGGAGCGCTTAGCAGAGCGCAAAGCTGAAACAAGAAAGAAGAACCGTTGGAAGACTGAAGAAGGAGACAGCAGCGGAAAGCAAGACGAGCGATCACGCTCACTCCAGCAGAAGCACACGAGGACGCCAGTGACGAGCTTTGCGAACGGCAAAGGTGTCCGGGCGAATCGTGGTGCCAGCTTTGTCTGACATAATACCGAGAAGTGAAAGGATTAACTGAAGTCTCAGCTTAAACCACCTAGCTATAGCGATAGAACATAAGCACATCTAGCAATAAGCCCAGGAAGGGAAACCATTGTAACTTTAGCACCCTAAGGCCAATAAACAGGCAAAGAAACCGAAATCCCCAACCGTCTTGTCATTTCCAAAACCAACTCCGCAAAATAAATTTGTTGGAGCGAGCCACGACTGCCCTGAGCACAAGCCAGCGGAATAATAGGTTCGTTACACTTTAAAAACGTCAAATGTTATTCGGAAAGCGACTTATATTAAGTATAAGCTTTGACATTTACGAAATGGGTCGCTATTCGCTTGAAGAAAGTTGGGAAATATTAAAAACATTTTTCTAAAGTGGTGAGTCCTCGACTCAAACTTTGCGAAATTTGAAGAAAAGATTTAACAAAAAAAATGTTCCGAAAACTCAATTTGTGGAACGATTCGTGAAGCGAGTTCGTGAAACGGGAATGTTGGTGGATAAACCAACCCGTGTGAGAACTCGCCCGGTGAGCTCGACCGAAAACATGACTGCGCTTGCTAACAATGTGCGTGAACAACCATCGACGTCAACTCGCCATCGATCTCAACAATTGGACATTTCGCGCACTTCTTTGATGCGAATTTGGCATAAAGACCTTGCCATGAAGCCGTACAAAGTTCAATTGGTGCAGCAGCTACAGTTCGCAAATTGGGCAGAAGATCGTTAGGCCGAAGATGGTGAATTTTACCGAAAAATGATCTTTTCGGATGAAAATTGTCGCATTTGGGGCACAGAAAATCCGCATATCGTCGTCGAGAAGCCAATGCACCCACCAAGTGTCACTGTTTGGTGCGGATTTTGGTACTCGAGGCATGATTGGTCCATTTTTCTTTGAAAATGAAGAAGTAGCCACCGTGGCCGTGAATGGTCAGCGCTACCGTGCAATGCTAAGTGATTGATTCTTCGAATTGGAAATTGAAGCGGAAGACTTGGACGATATTTGACGGCGCTACGTGCCACACAGCGCAATCGATCTTCTGCGCCCTATCTTCGAAAATCGAATAATCAGCAAACATGGAGATGTGAATTGGCCGCCAAGAAGCTGTGATCTGACACCGTTAGACCATTATCTTTGGGGAGCGGTCAAGGACAAATGTTATGCAAACAATCCTGAAACAATTGATGAGTTGAAGATCGAGATTCGAGTTGCTATTGCTGACCTACTTGCCCAAACAATTGAAAATGTTCTCAAAAATTGGGTGGATCAAATGGGCTACTGCCAAGTCAGCCGTGGTGGTCATTTGACCAAAATTGTTTTTCATAAATAAATGACATGAACCAACCTTTCCAATAAATGTTCAACCTTTGAAAAATATCGAGCCTTTTTTTATGGCAAAATTAAATTCCAATTTTTAAATGAACCACCCTGTATCATTTAACGTGGTGTCATTATTTCCAAGAATACCGACTGCACTGGTCTTGGAAGTCATATAAAAAAGATGGAACGAGATTGAGGAACATACAACCATACCAAACAACTATTCATGGAAATCGTAAGATTTTGTATAACAGAAAACAGATATTTTAAATATGAATAGACAATATGCATCCAATACAAAGGCCTTCCAATGGGATCCTCAGCATCGCCGATTGTTGCAGATATTGTAATGGAAGAAATTTTATGCAAGATATCTAACACAAGATTACTCACCAAACAATGTTTGGTAAACATGTAGACGATCTGTTTGCAACTGTAAGAGAGGGTGAACTTGAAAACCCATTGGAGACATTGAATAAATACGATAAAAATATAAAATTCTCCTGTGAATTGGAAAACTTTGAGAAACAACAGTACATTAAAACTTGACTGGTACCAGAAAGATATGGTATCCGGAAGGATGATAAAATACCACTCAAACCATCCAACCAGCATGAAAATCAATACGGCGAAGAATATCATAAGACGAGTAATGGACAACAGTGACCCCATATTTAACCAAAAAACTAAAATTTAAATTTTCAACATACTCAAGTCAAACGATTATCGCACTACACAATAGCGGGACTGCTAAAGACATACAACATCGGAAATACACACAAAGAAGATAAATCCGAAAAAATATTTAGTGCCGAAGTCCTCTGACAGACTGACCAGATCCGATTGCAACAAATATACAGTTAAAATTGCACACAAACCGATATATAAAACCGATACAGGGGGTTCGGACCCATTGTAAAGTCCAAGGTTCGGTTCGCGGACCGGTTTCTGGAACCCCTGAACCCAAATTTTTGGTTTGAACTTTGGTTCGCTTGAACAAAAAAGAAAAGTTTGACTTTCGATATATTAATTCTACGTTGATAATGAAATTTTGTTACCAATCAATTCATATACTTAATCATAATATACACTACTTAAGTTATTGTAATTATCAAATCTATTAGCTGACATTAACAATTTTTAGGAATTGCTTAGTTTAAGCATTATATCATTATTCTTCTTAAATCAGAAATTCTTATTTTTATTTTGTTTCTAAATTGTCTGTCACCTTATGTAAATTTGGCAACTTAAGTTAGATTGTGTAGATATCTTTTATCAGAAAGAACAAACTTAAGTGTTAAAAATGCTCATTCAACTGATACCTGAGTTGCTGGAACAGCTAGACAATATTTTTTTTAAGTCTTCGTTTTTATGACCTTTCCAAAAATTTTTAAAACATTTGTCGATATATGTCATGCATGTGCTCTTTGACAATTTCCAAAGAAATTTATAGCATCATTCACAGCTTTTATATTTGATATTTGTTTATTGCTTTCATAAGCTTCTCTTCTTCACAATCAGACGTTGAGTCAGTTGTTTCGGGTCTGAGAATACTGCAGAAAATACTGGTACTGAACTCCTAGTAGAAGAATGTTTGTCGGGGCACATTAGATTTTATAACAATTTCTCGGCGTGAAAACCAAGCGTAATATAAATCACTAGAAATTATGATCTATAGTAACTAGTAATTGTGATCTATACTGTCCGTTCAAAACCAAGTTGATTTATCATATGGTCAACCGGTTTCTTTCCGTATAATCTATCATCATCATCACACTTTATCTTGTCACTTTACATTAAAAATCATTCACGCTTAGTTAGCAATGCAATCGTTTATAGTAAAATCTCCAGAGATTTCCAGTTATTCCCTGGATGTATCGTTGAATAAATAAATTAAATTGATGAACCGAACCTTATTTTTTGATATAGTGGTCCGGTTCGGGTTAAGGTTCGAGGAGTCAAAAATATAGAGCGTCTGGTTCATGGTCCGGTTTGCGAACCCCAAAAAATCCGAACCGAACCAGTTCTCAGGGGTTCGCTTCCGGACCGGTTTGCAGCCTTGGTTGAAACAGATAAAATTCAAAGCCGGAAAGTAAAAGAAAGAAAGTAAAAGTAAAACAAAAGTTTTTCTCACTAAAAGACATCGAACTTTTAACGTTATGAACATTTAACGTTTAACGTTAGAAATGTTATGATGAAAATCATAACTTATTGACCTAGAGGCTCTAGGCTAGAGCCTGCTAAAAAGTTCTATGTTTGATAATCTAAAGGTCACTAAAACAGTCACATTGTAATGAAATGCGGGGGCACGACTCAGTTGTTAGAAACTAAACAAAATATAGTTTCATTTAAAAAAAAAACAACAATATTCCCTGTTTGATTGCGCCTGTGTTAACTGCGGGAAGAGAATTTCCCCCACTAACAACAGAAGGGCCGATAAGGAGCATGCACAAGCACATATACAAAGCTTCTGTGACTTGGCGTTTGCTACTGTTGTCAGAATTTTAGCTACAAGTCAGACTTGGGATTCCCAAGCGGTCTTAGCAGTCTGGCATGAGGTAGCCTCTGCCAACTTATTGAAGTTGGGCAAAAGATCTCTGTTGATTGAACTGTGGAAGTTTATGAAATAGCTATACGATCAACCAGCCTCCTTTGTGGTGTGGTGCTTTTCTTGTTTTAGAAACGTTATGATGAAAATCATAACTTATTGACCTAGAGCCTGCTAAAAAGGTCTATGATTGATAATCCAAAGGTCACTAAAACAGGCACATTGTGACTTCGTGCAAAGTTTGGTCAAGATAGCTTTTAAGCTGACGGAGGAGATAGCAAAGAAACAGACGGACGGATATATCAACTCAGCTCGTCATGCTGATCAAATAATATAAATACTTAATGTGGTCGGAGATTTTTTCTTCTATGCGTTACAATCATCTGGACAATTTTAATATACCCTCTGCAAAGGTATAAAAAGAACTCCCAGTTGAATACGAACAATTACACTTAAATATTGTACAATAACTGCATCAAGAAATATAAAATCGAATTATTTTATATGCGGACATACTTTTATTTACGTGTGGAGGAGTGACTTAACGAATATATACAACCCTCATTCGCCATATTCAAACTTAGTGAAGTTTATGTCAAATATTCAACCCATTTTCACCAAATTCATATCCACTGTAGTTTAAAGCGTGGGATTTGCAAGCGCAGCAGAAAAGCTCAGCATAAACAAAAAGTTGAACAAAGAGCGGAACATAGCTGCAGCCAAGCATACTCAAAACAAAAATTTGTCAATTAAACAAACTGGCCAATCAGAAGATGCCAGCGAGGCAGCATCTAAACAAATGTCCATTCCCTTGCCTTTGTTTCATGCAAATTGCTCAGTCTCAACGTCAGCTCCAAACCATTCACATGGAATGAAATCAAGAATAAAAATTGAATTGATTAATTTTTGTTTTTGTGATCTACTATGTAATTATATACGTTTACGTTCAAAAAATTTGTAATAATTTCTACTTACCGTAGTGAAAAACAAAAAATTGGTAAATGAATATTTAATGGACCCGCCGACGCTTTAAAAATGCGAAACCACCATACCCCATTTCCATTTAACTTTTTAATCAAAATAACTGTTGATCTGCTTAATATGTTTGTTAAATTTGAAATGTTGATAATGAATATTGCTGAGTGAAGCCATTGCATAATAACAGTGTATGAATATTCCATCTACCAAAGTGAATTAGCAGTGAGGTCGCCTAAATCGCCCTAATTTGATTTTGCATCAGAAGTGTCTGTAAAAAAAGGTGCAGAACTATATTTAGTATTTATCTGCAGAGCTCGCAGCTGAAACAACTTTCGCCAAAAAAGGAGAAACGGTAAAATCTGTAAAAATGAAGTACAATACAAAGACTTAGATGCGTTTTTGGATAATAACACTATAATTGAGATTCTATTGAATATTTTAAGAACCTAAAGTGAATATGGAAAGGCATTATTATCTCGCACACCTTAGAAAAATTGAGAACCTCGATGGCGAATTGTAAAAAAAAATCAGCATCACCCCAATCAATGTGCCTAAGAGCAAAAACAAGTCTACCCAAACACCATAAACAAAATTTTCTGAATTAATTTAAGTGAAAATACTCTTTTTGAATGAATTTACCTTATGTCTGTCATGTGGCCGATCAGTTGAAAAATGGATCTTAGTGAGACAAACTTATTAGTTTTGAATGTTACCGTCCCAAAACTCGACCATTATTTATTTAAAATACTTTTAAAAAGATTTGGAAAATTTGGTCGAAATTGGATGACTATATCTTATGGCTGCCATAGGTTGGAAAATGGGTTTTAGTTAGAAAACTTTTTTAATATTTCAATTTTATAGTTTCTACCTTAGTGATTGTTAATTTGATAAGCTTCCAGAGTCTTAAAAATATTATTAAATTAAATGAGTTATAAGCTAGTTTATTTATGATTATTATTTATTAAGAATAAAGCTAAATAACTAACAAAAAATTTATTTTTACCGCACGTAGAGTGGTGCTGTTTTCATTTAAATTCATTTTATTTTATATTGATAGGTTGATAATAATAATTATTTTTTCCATATTCCACACTTATTTACTTAATTAGATTTATTAGGAATTGACAACAAACAAAGAATTTAAATTTTCAGCACTTAGAGAGCTACGTTTATCATTTAAAATATAATGTAGCGCTGAAAATGCTCCTTCACCGACACCTGAGTTGCCGGTGTAGCTAGCACCACCTGGGCGAGCGCACACAGATGGGGTGATTTTAGCTTCATGTCGTTGAAAAACTGAAGAATGTTGGTATTTAATGGTAACCGGTCATAAATCACATCGAAGTTTTCAATATCTGTATACATTTTCAAAAGTTTTTCAGTGACAGGCTCTTCTAGGGCTCGGGACAGCGGCTGAACACCATCCAAACACGTGGAAAGCAGCGACTTTTCCTCTGAAGCACAAGTGTCAGTGATAGATGATGTTTCTTCATGAGAACAATTGATTTCCACCTCTGTGTTTGAAGCCATATTTTGTTGAGTATTTTGTTGGAGCTTGAAAATTGAATTGAAAATAGATTTTAATATTTTTGATATTCAAATTTAGTACATTTGTGAGTTTTTGACAATGACAATTTTATTTGTTAAAAACAATTACTCAAATCTAAAACAATAAACTGCAATGTAACATGTATATAGACAATAGACAGGACCCAGGACTTCAACCATAATTATTTATATTTCAATTTGATTGTCTTACTATCTTCATCTCTAGAATACGGTATGCAATTCTTTTTAAATTTTGTTTTGCCAACATTTTTTGTTGGTCAGTTAATATTATGTTAACGCGAGGATCCATAAATATTGCAGCTAATAGCCTATTTCCACCAAAGAAATGAAGCTTCATTTCTTGAAATGACAAGAAATGAAGAAAATGATATCATTTCTTCCATACAAATTGTTGTTGCATTTTGCCCTTCATTTCCTTTCATTTTCTCAAAAATGATGGCATTCCCCACGAAGGAATTTGGTTTTTTTTTAAAAAGTACTCGCTATTCTCTGGCAATACTCGTTACTCTCTGGAAATAGAAAGTGTCATCACCAATAAACTATTGATTTGAATTTAAAAATAAGGCGCAATTTTGTTTATAATATAATTTAGTCAAAATAAGTTGTGTATTTAGCTTTCTGCTGAATATTCAGGGCGTTCACAATGCGTTCGCCCAGGGTAATTGCTTTCCTGCCGGGTATGTCTTTTTTTGGGTAAATATGTCAAAAACTCCCCGTGAGTTTGAAAGTGGCGCCTGTTGTTTAAATCAAACCATTCAGCTGTTTTTGTCAACGTGGCATTGCGAATATCAAAATGATGAAGATTTGTCAATGGAAACAGCATCATTTTTAGAAATGAAAATGATAAGAAATGAAGCCAGTGGAAATAGGCTATAACAGTGCTTCATTTTCTAGCAACTTACACTCTCGTGTTTTAAGCTGTGCTAATAACTTTTTTGTGATATAGTTTCGGCTATTCTCACACTTCAATTTGAGTTCCATCCATATTATGAAATTATCACTATAAACCAGTTGCTCCAGCTGTAATTTTAGTGTTGCTTTATATGTGTCTTTGAATGCATCTATATAAAGCACAATCCAATCCCAGTCAATGTCAAAAATCATGATAGACTGAGCGGCAAGGAACTCCTTCAATTCCATTAGTTTTTCCAACATAATGTATGTGGAATTCCATCTTGTCACGACATCAAGTGTTGGTATGTTTTTTTGGTGCTCGATTAATAAACGTCTGGCCAAGTTAGATTAAGATTACATATATAATTATCTATTAATTCTAATTATTAATTTTTTCGGAGATCTCGCTCTGCTTATTGACGTCAAATGCGCACAATTGAAGCGTGTGCGCAGCACATCTCACAAGATGGATATTTGCTAATTCGATAGAATCTAGCTTTTCCATTAGATCATCTCCGTTCTTATCATCATCGGAAAGGGATTCTTCAAAATCATCATTTAATATTTCAATTGCCTTGATCATGTTTCTTCCATTATCTGATGTAATGCTGTAACTAAAATTAATCTTTTATACTGAAGGCAATTTATATTCGATGTCTTGAATTTAATTCTTACCTAAAGATTTGATCCAGCTCTATGCCGTAATCTTCAAGGATCTCCAAAATACTTTGTTTAATGTAGAGCCCGGTATGCGACTGCCGTAGCTGGATCATCCCTAATGTCTTTACGACGATATCACTTCTAGAGTAACCTGAGTGAATCATTTGCAGATTTACACCTAGAATAGATTTGTCCATTCTAGTGGCCACATCTACTTTTAATGAGATTAACTTCCCATTTATAATGGTTTTAATATTTTCTTTAATAGACTGCTCGCGATTTTGCACGAAACTCATTATATTACGTGATGTTATTGGGTTCATTGACAGAGCACTATAAATTGGGTTTACGATCACACGGAATCCTTGGCTGTCCAACAGCAAAAATGGCCAGCCGTCTGTGGTGACTATTTTGATAATAGAAGAAACTAATGCCTCTTCGTTGGTTTCGTACGATATTTTTCGCTTTTTCACATTTTCTTGCAATTCAGTGGTGCTGTTGCTTTCCATATCTTCAAATATTTCTGAATGTTTTGCCGTCAAATGCCGCCTCAAATTGGTTATGTGCGTTCCAGTCAATTTTACACCACATATGTTGCATTCTGACTTATTAGATTCAGTATCAAATGTAAAACAAATATGAACCTTTTTGCTTTCTGCACGACCCATTTTTTGCACGATTAAAATTGATCCAATCTCATTAAATTCACTCAGACAAATGACGCTGATTATATTTACAAAGATCGTTGACTGAGAAACACACACACAGGCGCCACACACACATTTAAAGAAGACACTTTTTACGCGTGCTCTCGGCAAAACGGTCAGTGAAAGACACGAGCAAGACAGAAACGAAAAAAGCGATCTTTGGTTGAGAGAAACAGATATTGAGCAAAACAGAATTGAAAGTGTCTTCTAGCAACCGCTGTGCGTTGTGTCTGTAACAGAACAGTTTTAACACGTTAACAGTTTTTTGCGAGCTCTGTTCAAGACAGATTCGCGAAATTTGGTCTAAATCGGTCGGAAAATGGGTTTTAACAAGAACATTTTTATACCCTTGTAGAGGGTATATTAAAATTGTCGAGATGTTTGTAACGCATAGAAGAAAGCATCTCCGACCACATAAAGTATTTACATTCTTGATCAGCATGACGAGCTGAGTTGATATAGCCATGTCCGTCTGTCCGTCCGTCTGTCCGTCTGTTTCAATGCTATCTCCTCCGTCAGTTTTAAAGCTATCTAAACCAAACTTTGCACGAAGTCTTTTGGTACAAATTTGGTACATTTTGGTACACATTTGTCGGAATCGGCCAGATCGGCTGCCTATAGCATATAGCTGCCATAGGAACCATCTGCCGAAAATGTTGTTTTAGTGATAAAAACTCTTTTGTCTTCAACGCAAACGTCCACAAACCTCTTATTTATAAGTTTTCTACGCTTTCACATAATTCCACCAAGTTTGATTGGACAACTATATAGTATAGCTGGCATAGAAATTGGGTGTAGAAAATGTACATAGTCAAAAATGTGTACATTTGGCCAGAATGTACATATTTGTGTCAGTGGAATCAGGCTACTAATTTATATAAATCATACAAGCTACAAGGGTATAAAAACTTCGGTCGAGCTGAAGTTAGCTTTCCTCTATTTTTTTATTTAAGTCATAGCGTTCTTAAGGGGGTCTTCTAGTTTAGGCGGCCGAATTTGACCTAATTTTTAAAAAACCGTGGAAAGAAAACGCGTAAAGATTTATTAATTCTGTTTTTATACCCGTTACTCGTAGAGTAAAAGGGAATACTAAGGTCGTACAAATGTATGTAACAGGCAGAAGGAATCATTTCCGACCATATAAAGGATACATATTCTTCGATATAGCCATGTCCATTTGTCCGTCCGTCCGTCCGTCTGTGTGCACGCAGATCAAGTTTATTTCAAATTTTTAACACGCCCACCCCCGCCCCCACAATAAAAATGTTGAATAGCTCCCACAATTATTGAGATATCGGTCTCAAATTGAAAACGTACATTTATATTCGCAACATCTATAAGCCCTAAATTTTTAATCAAGATCAGATGATAAATAGCCGAGTTAAAAAAATGTTGCATACTTTTCGGCTGTCCCACCTCAGGCACACAGGAAGGCTATTAAACATTTATTTCCCTGAGTAACGGGTATATCGATGTCGGTTAGAGCCATGTTGATTAAACTCTCTGCGTAACATCTTCCGCAAATTTGCCGATTTGATGCATACCAAACTACAGTAAACTGGCCCACATTAGCTTAATGCATTTTGCTATTGTCCCACAACAAGGCCCATAAGTAACCTTCGAAACTGACTCATGGGACACGTCCTCGATTGAGTACTACAGTGCACAGTAAGACTAAATTAAGTCCGAAAAGTGAATATGTAGCTCTATTTGCGATTAAATTAGTCTATAAATTTTGACTCACGGTTGAGTTTGACTCATCACTTTCACTTAACATTTTTATACCCTTGCAAAGGGTATTATAATTTTGCCCAGAAGTTTGCAACGCATAGAAATATTCATTTCCGACCCCATAAACTATATATATTCTTGATCAGGGGGACGAGCTGAGTTCATTGAGCTTTGTCCGTCCGTCTGTCTGTCTGTCCGTCTGTCTGTCTGTCCGTCTGTCTGTCTGTCCGTCTGTCTGTCTGTCCGTCTGTCTGTCCGTCTGTTTCTACGCAAACTAGTCTCTCAGTTTTAAAGCTATCGATCTGAAATTTTGCACAGAGTCTTCTTTTTAGTGCACGCTGCTAATATGTCGGAACCGACCGGATCGGATCACTATATCTTATAGCTGTCATAGGAACCATCGGTCGAAAAATGGGTTTTAGTGAGAAAAACTTTTTTGTTTTCGATGTTAACGTGATTAAACTCAGTCATTAATAATATTATATACTTTCAAACAGATTTGCAAATTTTGGACAAAATCGGATGACTATATCTTATAGCTGCCATAGGACCGATCGGTCAGAAAATGGGTCTTAGTGAAAAAAAACTTTTTTTTAAAGTAAATCGTTCTTAAGGTCGGTGATTATTAATATTAAACGCTTTCAAACTAATTTGAAAAAGTTGATCGACATCGGGTGACTATATCTTATGGTTGCCGTAGGGCCGATCGGTCCGAAATTGAGTCTTAGTGAGAAAAACTTTTTTCAGACGTTTATCTGTCGGAAAATAGATTTTAGTTAGCAACATTTTTTGATTTTTATGTAAGCGTTCTTAAACTGTGACATTTGCATTTGCAAGGGTATAAAAACTTCGGCACAGACGAAGTTAGCTTGCCTTCTCGTTTTCAATACGACAGCGATATTGTATGAAAAAGACCTAGTATGCCACCTGTTGTTGTCTTCTAGTTTAGACGGCCGAATTCGACCTATTTTTAAAAAAATCGTGGAAAGAAAACTCGTAAAGATTTCTTAATTCTGTTTTTTTGTATTTGGTAGGGTAATTAATTGAGAAAAATACAAAATGTAAAAAAAAGGAATTTATGGTGCAGCTAAGAAGTTTTCGACCTCCAAAGAAGGGTCTCCAAAAGAGAAGTATGTCCAATCTACGCACGATTTCGGGAGTATACTGCATCCGGAAAACAAATACAAAAAGAGGAATTAGTTGACATGAATGCCTTTATCGCGTTAACCTCCAGAAAAATTTACAAATTTTTTTGTATAAATGGCGGCCATTTGAAAGTTAAAAATCAATTTCTCACTTTTTTTTAGGCCAGTAAACAAAAAAATAGTAAAAAAATTGTTTCGCCAATGATCGAGGTTCACACGATAGCGCCGTTAATTCTGCGTGGCTTATCGCGTATTTCATCAAAATCGGTCCAGAAAAACTTGAGCTATCGTAACTGCTATCATAACTGTTTTCGATCAAATAAAAATTATGTGTAATAGATTTCAAACATGGATTAAATGCATTTAGGTGTTACCTTTTACCGAAGTTATATTAATCGGTTCAACAGTTATCGGGAAATTTCGGTCAAAGTGACATGGTCAAAAAAAAATTTCATTAAAATTTCAAGTAAAATGGGTTTTTTCAAAACCAACTTTTTTAGAAATTTGGAACATTTTACAACTTTAATTTAAGTCTTTTGATAAAAAAAAGAATAGGCATGGAACTTGGAAAAAATACGAGGGTCGATGAAAATTTTTTTCATATGCGGGTCGGAAAAAAAATTTATTTTGTTTATTGTTGTACTTAAGCTTTTAGACTGAGCTTTTTAAGCGCAAAAGTTTGAAGCTCTTGAGATTTAATTTAATTTTCGGTAGAATACTTTTGTGTCTCATTGTGCACTTTCAGCAAGTACATGCAGGAAATATTTTTCTTATAAAATGTTTTTCTATTTTTGTGACATTTTTTAGATGCTGGTGTAACTTTTAATTGCCTCCTGATGATATAAAAGAAGCCATCCCTGCTTTGGAGGTTAGGATTGAGTTTCGGGCATAACTCCATTCATGGAGAAAGAGAAAGGTAAAAAATGAAATTATACATGCTTTTTATACCCTTGCAAAGTGTATTATAATTTTGCCCAGAAGTTTGCAACGCATAGAAATATTCATTTCCGACCCCATAAACTATATATATTCTTGATCAGGGCGACGAGCTGAGTCGATTGAGCTTTGTCCGTCCGTCTGTCTGTCCGTCTGTCTGTCCGTCTGTCTGTCCGTCTGTCTGTCCGTCTGTCTGTCTGTCCGTCTGTTTCTACGCAAACTAGTCTCTCAGTTTTAAAGCTATCGAGCTGAAATTTTGCACAGAGTCTTCTTTTTACTGCACGCTACTAATATGTCGGAACCGACCGGATCGGATGACTATATCTTATAGCTGCCATAGGAACCATTGGTCAAAAAATGGGTCTTAGTGAGAAAAACTTTTTTGTTTTCAATGTTAGCGGCCTTAAACTCAGGCATTGTTAATATTATCTGCTTTCAAACAGATTTGCAAATTTTGGTCAAGATCGGATGACTATATCTTATAGCTGTCATAGGAACAATAGGTCGGAAAATGGGTCTTAGTAGGAAAAACTTTTTTGTTTTCAATGCTAGCGTCATAAAACTCGGCGATAATAAATATTATATGCTTTCAAACAGATTTGCAAATTTTTGTCAAAATCGGATGACTATATCTTATAGCTGCCATAGGACCGATCGGTCGGAAAATGGGTCTTAGTGAAAAAAACTTTTTTGTTTACAAATAAATAGTTCTTAAAGTCGGTGATTCTTAATATTAAACTAATTTGAAAAAGTTGATCGACATCGGGTGACTATATTTTATGGTTGCCATAGGACCGATCGGTCGGAAAATGAGTCTTTGTGAGAAAAACTTTTCTGTTTTAAATTTTATCTTTCTTAAACTCCGCGATTGGTTATTTGATATGTTTTCAAAAAGATTCGTGAAATTTGGTCGAAATCAGATGTTTACCTTTAGGAAAATGGGTTTTAGTTAAAAAATTGTTAGATTTTTATGTAAGCGTTCTTAAACTCTGACATTTCAAAAACAGCATTTGCAAGGGTATAAAAACTTCGGCACTGACGAAGTTAGCTTGGCCTTCTCGTTTACTAATTGTTTACATTTCATAGTTTGGGTTAGATGAAACTTCATCAATGCCGTCAAAAGTTTACCACTGCCTTTTGGAACCCAAGCCATATAAAAATTTGGTTCTCAAAAGGGTAATTATTAAATGGCCGATAGAGTATCTGACTTATAAAACAGATTTTCTTCCACACAGAGCTTAGATTGCTTTTTGAAGGAGACATTAAAAGGAAGGCGTCTATTGGAACTACAAATTATGACTGCAGAGCGACGGCACTCGATTATCATTATAATCGAAGAAGTGTTGAACAACAACATTAATATTCCCACTGATGACTTTCCGAAACTGGTGTATGAACTGTGTGAAAATTTTCCGACCGAGGTAAATAACGGGTAATCAATACTGCTCGACCATCGGTCTACAGATAAGGGGTGGATTCCAATGGCAAATCTAACATTTTCTTTACATTTGCTTGTCCCCAAAACTATTTCTTTAAGGACTTATATTATTTTCTCCGGACGAAATACATAAATCCAAGTGGAAAATTGTACTCGAAGTATACGAATATGCGCTGCAAAGTCCAACGAATCTGAAACACAGAAACTTTATTACGGAAATTGACGTTTGGATTGCTCAAGCATTAAAAGACACTCTTAAACTAAATTCTTCTTGATGTGTTAACTGAAAAAAATCATTTCATTTCCGTCAGAGGGACCTCAAACGTCTAAGCAGTTTGGATTTTCGCGAAGCTTGGCCAAAGCAATCTCATTCGCAAGCTGCCGATTTGGTAAGGCACACATTCCATTTTTTCACTATGTTTATAGCAAGGCCTAAGACCTCTTAAATTCTGAATAAGGTTTAATAATGTGTGAACACATATTATATATTGAGAAGCTTGCGGTTTGGTTAGCGGACAGCTTTCAAAGCTTATTTAACCCTAGGATTTGGTTCGAGCCTACGGTCACAGCTTGTCTGAACCGACTGATACTTGTCTTGCTGGGACAGTTACGACCACAAATGCGACATTTTTAAATTCACTAAAGTCACTTAAACCCAAATTCCTTTTTTATATTTTTAACAATGATAGTTTTTCCAAAACTTCAAAACGAACATTTTTGAGCAATCTTTGAATGCCGTCAAAAGGAGTAAACAAGTCGTTCACTGATTTATTACACAGTGTTACAAAAAAAATCTGCACATACTTTTCAGTGGACCCAGTACATATTGTTGGGCAAGTCGAGCCCAAAGAATTTGGATACCGTTTGACGAAGTTATTCACCTCCGTGATCTAGTATATTTTTTTAGAGTGTTTACATATTAGTGTCAGCCTTAACATAAGTGCCCCTATAAGTATGTTCTGTTTTGCTCGGCGCCAAATTCAAATAATCTTTTTTTGAAGGTGCAGAATATAGAAACCACTATAACGAAAGGGACGAACCATTAAATGCCAATCCAAAACCAAAGAAGATCAAGCCAAGTAAAAATTAAAAGAAACTGACATCAACATGCGAATCCAAGATAGCAGCGATGGGCAAGGCACAGCGCGCTTGGGCCTAGACACCCGGCTCGTTATTTTGTCGAAAAACAATAAAATACTTTGCTCATAAGAAATTGCCCCGCTTCGAGGCGCGGGCACGCACAAGCTGACGTCGCAACAAGTGCAATTGGCTCGCTTCGAAGTGAGTTAAAGCAACTAAATCCATTCGTGTCAGCGTTGTTGTTGGACTGCTGCCAAACTCAAATTTCGATCCGACAGCTGCACTATAGCTTAAATTATCGTTATGTGTAACAGTATTCGGAGACCATTAATATTTGCCCAGCAATCGTGAAACATGGAAGTTTATATATTTATATTTGCATTTTAAGTATTTAAAAATAGAGGAAAGCTAACTTCGGCTCGACCGAAGTATATATACCCTTGTAGATTGATGGCGCCACTACTTTGAGCATTTGCTTCCCAGTTTGTTATAAGGCAGCTATACGATGTGTTCATCCGATTTTAATCGAACTCCCCAGAATTTTGTGAAAACTGAAAAGAAAAAAGACTCTACCATTGAAAACAAAAAAATTTTCGACTTTTTCGACCGATAGTTCCAATGTCAGCTATATGATATAGTCATCCGATCCATCCGATTCCGACAAATGTGCAGCGTATTTGTACCAAAAGGCTTCGTGCAAAGTTTGGTAAAAGTGGTAAAGGGTTTAAAACTGACGAAGGAGATAGCATAGAAACAGACGGACGGACAGACGGACATGGCTATATCAACTCAGCTCGTCATGCTGATCAAGAATATATATACTTTATGTGGTTGGAGATGCTTCCTTCTATGCGTTACAAACATCTGGACTATTTGAATATACCCTCTACAAGGGTATAAAAACAAGAAAGAAAGTCGGTCAAGTCCGACTATAACATACTCTGTACCCTTAGTGTCGCAGCTCGCAGTTGCTCTCGAGTTATAAGCGCTCATCTCTAAGTTTTTTTCTCTCTCTCTCTCTCTCTCTCTCAATAAGGCTGCCTTTGTTGAACGGAATGTTGTGATTATGGGTGGGGGGTATTAACTGGCCGTTGCACAGTGGTCGGACTTGTATGGAAGTATGCGACAAAAATAGTTATACGTGTCCTCCAGGTTTATAATTTAACTGTAAGCCTTTAACAATAGTATAAAACTATTTTGAAAAAATCGGTCATGGTCATACGCCCATACCACCCATTTACATATATAATATTTATATACCTATAGTTTGAATAAAATATCTTTTCTTAAAATACTTCTGAACACAAAATTTACTAACAAAAATTATAAAGAAAATATTTAAATGCATTTTAAAAACAAAGTAATTATTTAATCCCCAAATAATTCAAAAACAGACTTTTTCAATAAAGTTTTTTTTTTGCAAGTTAATTTTCTTAATCCACTTATAAGAGGGTCTGAACTTAGTAGTAATCTATTTAGAAGGTCTGAGTTAGTTGCGGATCGCGAGATTTTTCTAGTATGTTGAAATCTGTATTTTTTAATATCTTTGTTTTTAGTCTCTGCAGCTTCCTCAGAGAGCTCTCCAATCGATACTAATGCTCTGTTAATAACCTCAGGACCGTGTATTAATATTTTATGCACCGAAGCTGGCATGTAATACCATGGATAAGTTTCCACAAGTCCCCTTGCTGTCTCCAGCGCATAATCTCTAAATTTGTCTACATTTATTTTGTAGCCAGAATTTAAAGCCTGCAAAACGGTGGCGCATCTGTTAATTAAGTTTTTTGTCAAGACCTGTGACATTTACTACACATATAACAATAACAAACACATACCAGAGCACATAACATGGAAAGCAAAAACAACAAAACACAAATACCTGCTGCACTCGGATCAGAACATTATGACGCTGGGCAGCTCCGGGCAGCTGATTGTTTTTTTATATTAATCTATTATTATTAACAATTAATAATAATAAACATAAACATCGATAATTTATTTATGATATGATCGACATGCTTCAAAGTATAAAATTTTGATTTCGGTTTTTTTATTTTTGTCGTATGGGAGCGACCACTGTGCGTTGTTTGCTCATAGCTTGACTATCGTTCATCCGATTTTTCTCATTCCTTGAGCATATTGATAAATAATTTTGATTACTAGATATCTCTAGAAGTACGAACAATCTATCATCAAAACTGTGGGAGATATGACGTTTTTTCCAAATTGCGGGGGCGGGAGGGGTCGTAGATAAAATAGAAAATAAACTTGATCTGCCTGCAAGTATAAGAATTATATGTCCCATACATGTCAAACCTCTATCTCTTACCATCTCTGAGATCTCTTCGTTCATACGGACGGACGGACAGACGGACATGGCTATATCAGCTCGGATGTTGATGCTGATCAAGAATATATATACTTTATAGGATTCCTTCTCCCTGTTACATATTTTTGCACAAACTTAATATACTCTGTGTACCTTTGGTACAGAGTATAAAAATTATTTGAATCCGGCCCCAAACAAAGCAGAGCATTCTTATAGGGGCTTTTATGATATACATATAACACCCTAATATTTTAGCATACTCAAAAAAAATACTAGATCGTCGAGGTGTACTCGGAAATGGCGGATAGCTTCGTCAATCGGAATGCAAATTCATTGGGACATCATTGCAATGACGACCAACCAATGCATTGGTTCAACGAAGAATTAAACGGGCTCTAATAATAAATTTTAAGTGGTGGTCAAAGGTTAGACTATTGAACATAATATATAAGAATCTTCTCGTCGCTATCAGAATTAGCAAAGTTACATAAAATCAGATGGTCCATTCGCGAGTTATTTCAAGTTAAGTAAGAAAAATTCATATTTAAACAAGTAAGAGCGCTGTAGTCGAGTTTCCCGACTACAAAATACCCTGCTCAATTGAGACACACATACAAACACACTCACATACACAAACGCATACACACATACAAGCGCACACAAACACACACACGCGTGCTCACACGGCCTGCGCAGGCAGCGCTGCCTGCATGAAGTGGCTGCCTCTTAAGCCACCAGGTTCTAACTTTAAAATTGTGGCTCTGACAGTTTTTTGCGGTTTAAGGGGGGAGTGGGGATATTTTAAAAATCTGAAACAAACTTGATCTGGGTACGGTATACACCTATGTGCATGCCAAAATTTGTGTCTCTATCTCTTATAGTCTCTGAGATCGACGCGTTCATACAGACAGACAGACAGACGGACAGACAGACAGACAGACGGACAGACGGACATGGCTATATCGACTCGGCTGTTGATGCTGATCAAGAATATATATACTTTATAGGGTCGGAGAAGCTTCCTTCTGGCTGTTACATACATTTGCAGAACTTCATGATCCCCTTTTCCCATTTTAATGGGGACAGGGTATAAAAATAGAGGAAAGCTAACTTCGGCTCGATCGAAGTTTTTATACCCTTGTAGCTTGTATGACTTATATAAATTAGTAGACACAAATATGTACATTCGGCCAAATGTACACATTTGTGACAAGGCCTCCTATATACGTTTTCTACACCTAATTTCTATGCCAGCTATACTATATAGTTGTCCCATCAAACTTGGTGGAATTATGTGAAAGCATAGAAAACTTATAAATACGAGGTTTGGGGACGTTTGCGTTGAAGACAAAAAAGTTTTTCTCACTAAAACAACATTTTCGACTGATGGTTCCTGTGGCAGCTATATGCTATAGTCATCCGATCTGGCCGGTTCCGACAAATGTGCAGCGTATTTGTACCAAAAGACTTCGTGCTAAGTTTGGTTAAGATAGCTTTAAAACTGACGGAGGAGATAGCATAGAAACAGTCGGACAGACGGACCGACGGACAGACGGACGGACAGACGGACATGGCTATATCAACTCAGCTCGTCATGCTGATCAAGAATATATATACTTTATGTGGTCGGAGATGCTTCTTTCTATACGTTACAAACATCTCGACAATTTTAATATACCCTCTACATGGGTATAAAAATGAGCAATAAACTGTTCTTGGGCCATAACTTCAGATTTTGAGGGTTCCCGAGGAAAACCTAGTATGAGAAAGTGCTATACGTGACCTGCTTTACAGCGTAAGCCATGTCATTAACCAGTTTATTTCGCACTGTGTTATTTACAGCCGATAAAAAAGCTTATCTTTGCAATCAATGCAGAAAATGCGCATATTGTTATCGATAGCACGCCTATCCATACACTATTACTGATGGTGGGAGCAGTATCACTTGAAAGTAGCGTACTATTTCTTCGATACATGTTCCTCTATCAGGATACTTCCAATTTGGCTATCATGATACCGCATCAGTCGAGTTTAGCAGGAGGATCAGTGAAAACTTAAGCTTGGTAAGGGAGCACGTTGTTTTGTTGAACAAGGACAATCTTTTTATACTCTTTACCGAAGGTACATAGAGTATATTAAGTTTGTGAAAAAGTATGTAACAGGGAGAAGGAATCGTTTCCGACCCTATAAAGTATATATATTCTTGATCAGCATCAATAGCCGAGTCGATATAGCCATGTCCGTCTGTCTGTCTGTCTGTCTGTCTGTCTGTCCGTCCGTATGAACGAAGAGATCTCAGAGATGGTAAGAGATAGAGGTTTGACATGTATGGGACATATATTTCTTATACTTGCAGGCAGATCAAGTTTATTTTCAATTTTTGCCACGCCTCCTCCCGCCTCCGCAATTTGGTAAAACTTTATATCTCCTATAGTTTTGGAGATAGATCATTCGTTCCTTCTAGAGATACCTTGTAAACAAAATTATTTATCGGTTTGCTGAAGGAATGATAAAGATCGGATGAACGATACTCAAGTTATGGGCAAAAAACGGCCACTTAACACCACCCACCCCCCCACCAATAACCGCAGCAACATACCCTAGCCGTTCAACACAGGCAATCTTAGTGCGAGAGAGAAAGAGAGAGAGAGAGAGAAACTTAGAGAGCGCACCGCGTTGTGCGCGGGGTGTTAACTGGCCGTTTGACTCCTGAGCAAATGCGAGTATAAGGGTACAGAGTATGTTATAGTCGGGCTTGACCGACTTTCTTTCTTGTTTTTATTATCTAGCTCCTTAGCTAAAGATTCAATTTCAACTTCATCAGAAGATTCACATGGTAAACAATCATTGATGCTTTTAGTCATTAGTTTCTTTCGGATATTAAATAATTCAACAAAATATTTCATTACAAGCTGTTATTGTTCTAAGGTCAAAATAAATGGTTTCCTGGGTTTTACAATGTGAGAACGTTTTCGGTTTGCCCTTATTCATATTGTTATTCTTCATATTGCCTCTTCCACGGCGTCCAAAAGGGCCAAGTCTTAAAAACTGGAAGGTAACCTTTCTTTTTACATACACACATAAATATGCGACGTTAGTATTGCAATATCAAAGCTTGACTTAAACTTAATTTTATGTTTATTCATTCTCGAACTCGTAATATACCGAAAAAGTGACTTCAGTCATTTTTTGAACCGAACTTTTTATCAAACAAATGGGGTCCGGACCGTTTTTGGGATGGGGAGGCTGAACGTTTAGTGGGTTCGGGTCAAGGTCAGGTTCGAAGGTCCCAAAAAAGCCGAAAGGTTATGCAACCCTGGTTTAAAGTACTCAAACTACTCGTATATTAATGAGAACATGATCATGATTTATAATTCATCTTTACAGATTGCAATTGATTTTGATATGATCTACCCGTGCAAAAGCTTCATATTACGATGCATTTATTCAAAATGATGCATTTAAACAACAACTTTCGTTGGCAAAGTTGGCAAAAACAAATGGTAAGTTTAGTTTCAATCAGGGCTGCAGCCCTGTTACTATTTTAAATAATAGCTGTAGCTTTTTTAATTAAAGATACCCAAGAATACCTACTCGTAATATTTATGAATGCCGTTTCCCCTCGTGACCTAAGATTTTAAAATGAGGAAGGAACCAAACCAAACTGGGTGCACTGGAGAGCATGGTGCGCAGATTGACATCATTAAACAGTAACAAACGGCAGATTAAGGAGCTCGTAAGCATAAACTACATAAAAGAACTAACAGTTCAACACAGGTAGATTTCAAGGAATTTTGTTTGAATATTTTGACGAAAATTTGATCAAAGGTGGCTCATTTTTCTTAGCCATGATATTTGCTTTAAAATATTATACAGTTTTGCATTGTATACCCCAAACCTTGTTAAGAAGCCTGTATGATTTCAAACCAACAGTAATCTAAACCTATACAATTACATTGTCCGTGTTCAATGACAATATCCCGGTGGCGACCGGCCCTTTGCATTTCGTGGATATGTTTCTTATGAAAGAGTTTTATAGTTAAACTTTTAACTGACTGCAAATCGATATTAACAATTGAACTTGTCCAAACTTGTTCGAAACCAGTTTTAAATTGGAAAAGTACCAAACTATATATTTCCTACTGGGGATGTCGGAATATCGATATCTTAATAATAACTTTTGACGATATTTTTGTGAATACTTTTCTTGGCTTAGTAGTAATATCAGTAGTGATACAAAAAATAGAAGGTAGTGCAATGCGTCGCTTGTCCAAAAAAAAATTCCAATGTGACGTCACAAACTCAACATCTTGTGCTTGTTAACATTTTTTAAAATGTGTTTTTCGGTAACCAAAATGAAAATGAATTGACATTATATCAACAACTAAATCAAGTGAAAACTAAACAAATTCAAATTCCCAACCTAAGACTTATCTATCAAATGACGTCACTGACTCACAAAGTAATGCGCAAGCGAAATGAAGCAAATGCTTGCACTACCTTGTATTCATTGTATCATGAATATCAGTAATATAAGTAATATCCAATATAATGCCCTCGGGAAACCCCCAATTTTTGTGGCCGAAACTAACAAATGACTTAAACCCAGCATTCCGACTGTGAACCAACCCAAAGTTGAGAACATTTCTGAACCTGTTCCGAGCCTTAATTTTCGGTTCAGTACAACAAAAGTAAAAACATGCTTGAGTCTAGCAAAATTGTGTTAATCTGTTCAATATAGTCCGATAAAGACTTGAAATCGTCTCTAAAGTACTTATACATTTTTCTAACACACACGTACAAAGGCCACAGACAGCGCGGCTCTGGCTCGTTGTGTCTGGTTTTTGCTGTTGAATCGCATTGGAGTTCCCAAGCGAATATGTCATCTCAGGCATGAGGAGGGAGTTGTTTTCTGATTGTGGTACTAGGTGAAGACCGCTGATGATATGGTAGAGATACCATTGAAACAGCTGTTCGGTCAACTAACCTCCTTTGTAGTGTGGTGTGTCCCTGTTTTAAAGTTATGTACCAACATAGCGAGACCTAGAGCCGGCAAAAAATTTGAAGGTTTAAATTCTATAAAGATGTCCAAAATATGCAGTATAATCGCCACCCATTATAAGCTTTGTGGTTCATATCCTTGATTCCACGTTCAGAAGATGACGAAAGATATCAAATAATAAAGCGAGTACTGACATCATTCGAGCCTTCTATCGCACTTATGATGATGATTGACATCTTACAAGTATAAGAACTTAATTCTATTGCGCCAACTGTTTTATCAGTACCATCAAATTAAGCCTCAGTTGATAGGACCTTAAAACTTGTTTTATCATACATGATAAATGAGCTAACAGCGTATTAGCCGAAGTTTTAATACGCACAGTGGTTCAGAATCGCTGTTACAAAATTTTGTAACTTTTGAACCGTTCAAAATTTTGAGTATATTTTTCGTATGCTTAATAAGGAATTGTACAGGGCTTCATTTCAATTGATTGAGTGGTTCCGGTGTTATAAAGCTCAAAATTTCGTAAAAAATTTTTCCTTTCAAGCATCTCTAAGCCATATTAATAAAGCTAAGGCGATGATTTTTGGTCAAAATAAATTTAATAGAATACTCAGCAGTTTTTTTAAAATAAGAATGTAATCGGTCAAGGTTTAGGTACATTTCTTATACAATTAAAATTGTTCACTCCTAATTTTTCATTTATTGCACCTGAAATTCACAAAAATTAATATAAGATGCCAAATTATTATCAGACTAATTTTTTAACTGCTTTGATATTTTGATCAAGTTTTAACCCAATCGGGCTTCATTAATTTCATTAAAATCATTGTTTTTGTTAATATTTTTGAAGACATATTAGACTGTAAAATGAAGCAATCAATTATTTAAAGACTTTTGAAGAAATCTTTGGCAAGCCTCCGAAAGTTTTCTAATAGGTATCTGCGGCAAAAGCAATTGTTCACAAACCACGACTTGGGTTTTGAAATGCTATATATTATATTTCTAAAAATACAAGTAATAAACCTATCCAACAACATTTTAACAGTTTAAAAATGTTCACTTCAGCCGAAGATATGATAAGTCAAACTTGACTGATAATCCAAATTTATTGCATATTTCGGTATGCGAAAAACTTACAAAGCCTACGAGGTTGTAAAGTTTATATTCAAAAACATATCTAAGCAATATTTTGGTTACCTTAATTTGTGTATTTTATCACCAAAGTATTTGCTCCTGTATATAGCAAAAACGTAACTATTCTTTTCGTTTCTGAGTTTTGAAGTGTAGCTATATTGCTTAGATTGAGATTTAATGCGTATACCTTTACTGATTGTTGTTGCTTAAAGGGGGTTGAGCGTTTTCCGAATTTGCTGTTCGGATGTGTGATTATTATTATTGTTGTTGTTTTGTCTTCGCCAGTTATGTTGGTTACTTTGGCACTACAGAGGCCAACGTTTTGGACTCTATAGCTGCCATTACTGGCACCACGGCCACGGTTGTTGTAACCGTTGTTTCCAGTATTTTGGTAATTACCACGTCCATTGTGTAATAGAGTACTGTATCTGTTTTTCCTGTTGCTTCCGGGCAACTATTCACGAATTTTGAGATAGCGTCATTCATGTTTGTCAAACTACCTGCCTGCATGATAAGTTTTACCTTATCAATAGAGCAGTTAGATGTCCTGGCTTTCACAGAGTTTTGTACACTGTATTTTGAAGCCAGTTCAGGGGTGAGTCCATCATTAATGTAGGCTCCTCCTAAACTTTTTGTTAGTTGTTCAATTTCTTTTGTGTATTGATTTGCGGTTTTGTTCTTTTGCTGGAGATTCATTCAAAACTTCAACGGACTCTCCTTTAAAAGTATTTCTCAGTTTGTTTTGTATCTGAGATATCAAGTTTCTTGAATGTCCTTTTACTTATGTTTTTATTAAAGAGACTGCAGTTGTCTCATGGTTCTCTTTAACAGTGTCAACCAGAGATAGTGCATGTAAGAAACTCTGCAAGTTTCTGCTTTGCCATCCAAATCTGGAATCAGACTTGCGGTTGTTTTTAGTAACTCGACCATGGTTACTGGTTTTTGGTTTATATGTGTTGAGTTTGTCTGTATGGGAGTTGGTGGTTGAAAACCAGCGGGTACTTCCACGGATCTGGGTAGAAATAAGTTAATTTTTATGAGTCTCTCGCGCAGTGCATCTAATATGGTTCGTATTTGTAATAAGTTTCAATCGGTTAGTTTTACACAATTTTCGCGCAATATATTAGCTACTGCATTGTAATTTGTTAGTAAAGTTTCTGTATGCCGTAAAACCGTTTGGCTTTGTATCGGCACACTTTTATTAACGCATTTGTATGCATTTGCGAATTCGTCCCAATGTTTGTTTATTTCGTCTACGATTTCTCTCTACGTCAGACTCATTTGCCTGAGTGTTTCTTCTCACTTAGCAATTGGTTTAGCCTTTTTGCATTTTCCCGGTCATCGTCTTCAATACGTTCCGAAGTTGTTGGGTCTTGAAGAAAAGCTATGCTTACGCTAGTAGTGTCCTTTTCCAGCCTCCCCGTTGTCTTTTCGGAAGGGGTATTTCTGGTATTCGGGTTAATAACTCTTCTTGTTTCCTAGTCCTTTTTTCATTTTTCCCTATTTGTCGAGCTTGATACTCGGCAATAGTTATTGGTTTCGTTCCGGCTGAGGGACACACTTCTATCGCTTCTTGAAGCGTTGGTTTATATGTTTGTTTTGTAGGAGCTGCTTTTTCGAAATCAGCATGTTCTTTATTTTTCTTCTCCATGTTACTTAGATACTTGGGACAAAAATTATTGATTTATATGAATGAATGAATTAAATTTGGTCGAGGTCATTGCCTCGGCTCAAATATCTCTTTTTTATTGATTTTTTATGAATCAAGTAAACTTTTAATGCTTTATTGGCAGCAACCAGTACAACAAGAATCAACAAGAAAAGGTAGATGGAGTGTAGGTGTGGTGTATGATCCACAATTTCAATTTCGTTTACGACATTGGCTGTGTTGCCAGTCGCCTTGGATTGGGTTTCGCCCATTTTAATCGAATTTTTACTTTAGTTTAGTAAGTTTTGTTTGTTGGAAAAAATATTAATCAAAAATAACTATTTTTTTTTTTTGAGAAGTTTGGTGAGTGGTTTATGCATGGTGCAGTTTACAATTGCAAAAGTGATTAAATTTACACTGTACCATATATGTTAGTAGTAATGATTGTGAATGTATAATTGTGAGTTTTTGTTAACGATCTTATTCTCATTACGCTTTACGGGCACTCAAACAAGTTGCGAACTTCCAATAAATTGGACCGCTTTAAGAAAAAAAGATATAGGTTTGCAATTTGAAATATATATTCAATATAATTTGGAAATTTAAGGTATTCAAAAACGAGAAGGCCAAGCTAACTTCGTCTGTGCCGAAGTTTTTATACCCTTGCAAAAGATGTTTTTGAAATGACAGAGTTTAAGAACGCTTAGATAAAAATCAAAAACTTTTGTAACTAAAATCCATTTTCCGTCAGATGAACGTCTGATTTCGACCAAATTTCGCGAATCTTTTTGAAAACATATCAAATTAACAATCGCCAAGTTTAAGAACGATAAAATTTAAAACAAAAAAGTTTTTCTCACTAAGACTCATTTTCCGACCGATAAGTCCTATGGCAGCCTGAAGATATAGTCATCTGATTTCGACCAAATTTTTCAAATTAGTTTGAAAGCGTTTAATATTAATAATCACCGACCTTAAGAACGATTTACTTGAAAACAAAAACATTTTTTTCACTAAGACCCATTTTCCGACCGATCGGTCCTATGGCAGCTATAAGATATAGTCATCCGATTTTGACCAAAGTTTGCAAATCTGTTTGAAAGTATATAATATTATTAATGACCGAGTTTAATCACGTTAACATTGGAAACAAAAAAGTTTTTCTCACTAAAACCCATTTTTCGACCGATGGTTCCTATGGCAGCTATAAGATATAGTCATCCGATTTTGACCAAAATTTCCAAATCTGTTTGAAAGTATATAATATTATTAATGACTGAGTTTAATCACGTTAACATTGAAAACAAAAAAGTTTTTCGCACTCAAACCCATTTTTCGACCCATACGGTTCCTGATTGGCAGCTGATAAACAAGATATAGTCATCCGATTTATGACCAAAATTTCCAAATCTCGTTCGCAAAAAGTACAGCATATTATGTAATGATTGAGTTTAATCACGTTAAACATTGAAAACAAAAAAGTTTTTCTCACTGAAAACCCATTTTTTCGACCGAATGGTCTCCTATGGGCAGCGACAACATATAGCGATCCGATCTGGTCGGTTCCGACATATCAAGCAGCGTGCAGTAAAAAGAAGACTCTGTGCAAAATTTCAGCTCGATAGCTTTAAAACTGAGAGACTAGTTTGCGTAGAAAACAGACGGACAGACAGACAGACGGACAGACAGACAGACAGACAGACGAAGACAGAGGACAGACAGACGGACGGACAAGGCTCAATGAACTCAGCTCGTCCCCCTGATCAAGAATATATATAAGTTTATGGGGTCGGAAACTATATTTGATGCGTTGCAAACTTCTGGGCAAAATTATAATACCCTTTGCAAGGGTATAAAGATAATGTTGGCGCACTTTGTTGAGCAGCCGGACTTCTTTGACATATTTCTTCCGCTTCGGGTTGCTTCCCTCGGTGGTGTAGATGGCGGCCTATATGCCTCCCGCACTTATTTCTTCGTCTTCTTCGTCAACCGGGGAACTTGCAATATCCCCGTTTCTTTCCTCTCGCTGCCCAAAGCCAAGCCACGACTTTTGTGAATTACAATTTTTATTTGAGAATCTTTTGTTTCTTTTATTGCGATCCGAAATAAGTGTGTGCTTCGCAGTTTGTTTTCTATGTTGCGTTTTTTACTTTTATTTTTCATCATTTTTGTTTTGTTTTGAACGTAATTTTGTGCAGGTAGATTTGTAGATTCTTATTTATCACTTATCACGGTCGCCATGTAATATGATCAAGTAGACAATCTTTTAATAAGTGTTTTATTTAAATGTTTATTAAATCAAATAGCTTGATTAAAGACAGAGCCATCGTGGTCTCTGCTGTTTCTTTGTTCAATTTGTCAATCGCAAGTATTTATATTATTTTTTATGTTTATATCTTTTGAGTTGCGCTGAGCGCGAGTTACAAGTCGGAGCGTTGGACTTCGGAGGAATCCACCAGTTTATTTAATGTGGATAGGTGACTCGGTGTACTGCTGGGGTGATTGTTCCGGTCGATTTAACTTTGGAGAAATCCTTCCATGTTCCTCTCTACTTGGTGGTGCTGGAGGTGGGTTGGTTTTAGTTTTGGTCGATTTTAAGGAAAACAATATGTCTTGGCTGTGTGGTTATTCGTATAAATCTGCTTTATTCTTAAACATCAAATGCTCGAAGAGCCCTTAAGTAAATAAGCTGCGCACAGGCAGCGAAAATGTATATAGGCTGCACACTGGCAGCCAAATGTATATTTGAATAACAACTGAGTGTTACATAGTATGCTCATATGTTTGTTATATATATTTATGTTGAAACAAAGCATGAACACGCTACAATTTTATGGTGAATCCTTAATGATACGGTTGATGTCAATATCTAATAATTTTCTCATATGTGATTTAGGAAATAACTCGGACAACTTTTCCGTTTCGTTTACAATACTGATGAAGTCTGTTAAGTTACTAGAATGTCTCACAAAGTTCTTCCTCTCCCACACTTACACATTACCCCCTACTATAGATGTTCCTGGTGTGAGAATAATCGGTAGTCCGAGCATTCGCTGCAGCAATTAAAAAAAAAGAAGTACGCCCACAGACCGGTAAGAGAAAAATTGACGAATAAAGGGACGTCTGTGTTTGTGCCTAACTACTTGAGGTTGTCCTTATGGACCATCCTCGCATATAAGACCAGACGTTCCCATGTCTGCCTGTATCTTTTCTTCTGAGCAATGGTGTCAAATTGTTGCCCTTTTCTCCTCGATCAAATACCCTGTTTATTCTTTCTGGGTTATTTTCCAAGGTTGACCTGCTTTGCTTTTGCAATTTTTTCTTTTATGCACCGTTTAAACTCTCCTGTAGCTGTGTGTACTACCTCGATCGGCGTTTTACCAGTGATTGAGTGGAGCGACCTATTGTATTCTACAGTAGCTCTCATTATTAGTTCGGTTGTGTCATCTTTCCTTTTGTCGATCCTTAGACATCTAGCAATCTCTATTAGGGTACTGTGGAAACGTTCCACCTGCCCGTTTGATGTGCTATGTAACGGAGGTGCGTTTACTATGTCTATGCCATTACCATTTTTAAGAAGCGCTGTTATCGTTTCCGAGTTGAAAGCAGCTTCATTATCACAATATATTGTTTTGATATTCGAAAAAATATTCACCAGTTGTAGGATAGGCACTTTAAGATCAATAATTGTTCTCGAAGCTATCGGTTGTACCAAGGCGAACTTAGAAAACTTGTCGATGCAAGTGAGAATTGTTTCTTATCCGTGGAAAATATATGAATATGGAGCATTTCTCCAGTATATGATGGAATAGGTGTTATTCCAAATTCCTGTTTTTTAGGGTGTCTGTCATACTTAGCCTTTATGCAGACCTTGCAATTTGGGACAATTTCATTGGCCATTTTTGTCATTTTTGGGAAGTAGTAGTCACGAAGGATTTGCTTGATGTTTTCTTGAGCTGCCCTATGTGCGCGACTGTGTTCGGCCATGAGAATCTCTACCTGCTCATGGTGGTGTTTCTGGTATTCGGGTTAATAACTCTTCTTGTTCCCTAGCCCTTTTTTAATTTTTCCCTATTTGTCGAGCTTGGTACTCGGCAATAGTTTGTAATAGGTAGTGTAATAGGTGGTCAATATCTCAATCAGTTTCCATAAATATAAGTCGATGTAAATTTGATTTGTAAGACGGGGCTCAGGGCGCACCCGTCGTCTTTATTGTTCAGCTTCAGCTTTATTAATTGTATCTTAGCGTTAGCTTAAGCAGCAGGCAGCGGAGCGGCTACATTATATGTTGCATTATATGCTCAGAGCTGATAGCAGCGAGAGCGCGAGAGAGAATGTTATATGCATACATAAAGAAGGGATGGTCGCGCATGCCAAACATGCAGACTCGGCACTTCTTCTGTCCATAGCATACTCGTGTGGTCAAATTACTTTTGCACTTGAACTATGCTTGGGACTTTTGGCTTACGTAAACATTGCAACAAAGTGTTTGCGATATGTATTTTATGAATTGAACTGAGTACAGTGGGCACTCTATATGTATGCATACCACAGTTTGTATGATTCTGTTACTCTCGCTGTCCCTAGTTGGATTGCCGCTAATGGCCTGTTACCCTGTATCGGTTGCACTTCCCAAGCTCGTCCAAGGGTAACTGCTGATCTGTAAAATGAATTATTAATTAATAGTATTTGGCACTATTCAAGTCTTGATCTTTGAATTGTGTATTTTCTGAGGCTTTGTCGTGGAAAATCTTACCCAATTATCTTCAGCTACCCTGTGCTTTGAAAATAACGCTGTCAGCTTATCCCTTCTATTTTCTTTCTTGAATATATCATCATTTTTATACTCTGTACCGAAGGTACATAGAGTATATTAACTTTGTGCAAAAGTATGTAACAGAGAGAAGGTTTCGTTTCCGATCCTATAAAGTATATATATTCTTGATCAGCATTAAAAGCCGAGTCGATATAGCCATGTCCGTCTGTCCGTCTGTCCGTCCGTCCGTATGAACGAAGAGATCTCAGAGATGGTAAGATATAGAGCTTTGACATGTATGGGACATATATTTCTTATACTTGGAGGCAGATCAAGTTTATTTTCAATTTTTGATACGCACCCTCGCGCCCCCGCAATTTGGAAAAAACGTGTAGCTTCCACAGTTTTGATGATAGATGGTTCGTACCTTCTAGAGATATCTAGTAATCAAAATTATTTAATTATTTATTATAAATTTATCGATTTGCTGAAGGAATGATAAAGATCGGATGAGCGATACTCAAGTTATGAGCAAAAAACGGCCAGTTAACACCACCCACCCCCACCACCCATAACCACAGCAACATCCCATAACCGTTCAACAGAGGCAATCTTTCTGAGAGAGAGAGAGAGAGAGAGAGAGAGAGAGAGAGAGAGAGAGAAAGTTAGAGAGCACACCGGGTTGTGCGCGGGGTGTTAACTGGCCGTTTGACTCGTGAGCAAATGCGATTGTAAAGGTACAGAGTATGTTAAAGTCGGGCTTGACCGACTTTCTTTCTTGTTTTGCAATGGAATTGGTTCCTGCCTGTTTTTGTTCAAGTTTTCGGTTCTTTGTCTCTTCCTCATCTCGTACTCCTTCCTAACTTTTGGGTATAATTCTGATTTGTAATTTGCAAGTCTTTGTAAGTATTCGTGTTCATTATTTTCCTGTAGCTGTCTTTTAAAATTATGTGTCCGTCCCGTGAAAATTTCGTACGGTGTGTGTTTTGTCGATGAATGTATTGCATTATTATATGTAAAAAGCGTTTCATTTGTGATTCTATCATGATCCGTCTCCACCTTTGCATTTTTCATTGTCTCAAGTATGATCCTACAAATCTCTGTGATGGTTGAATGTAACCTCTCCACCGGGGCATTACTAGATGACTATTGGAATGATGTTATATGTAACTCAATTCCGTATTGCGTGGTGACAGGATAGCTCAAGGTAAATCCAATAATATTAGGCAAAGTAAATTAGTTTTTAAGACGAGGCACAAAGTGCACGCGTCGTCTTTATTTGTCAGAATCAGTTTTATCTATGATATCTTAGCGTTAGCTTAAGCTTAAGGATCGCAGCTTCGCTGTCAGTAACGCTGGCAGCGGAGCGGCTACATTATGTGTTACTTATTTACACAACGCTGAGTGTAGCGCTGTTAGAGAGAGAGTGTTATGTGCACATAGAATGGATCATGTTAATTGCGCCGCCGGCTTATGCTAAACAACTCGGAAATTACATCTGAAATTATTACTCTCAGAGAAAAAATAGAGAATT
This sequence comes from Lordiphosa magnipectinata, assembly GCA_037044535.1. NCBI lineage: Eukaryota > Metazoa > Arthropoda > Insecta > Diptera > Drosophilidae > Lordiphosa > Lordiphosa magnipectinata. Next base: position 269,280 of record JBAMBO010004578.1, read on the forward strand.
TCACACTTGAATCAAGAGCATTCGTTCTCAAAAGTACGGAATGAGTGAAAATTCTTGATGCAAGAGCGAAATTCTTGATTGAAGAGTGAATTTTTGATCCCGACATTCTTGATTCAAGAGTTTCAGTACATGATCCAAGTAAGAATAATTCTCAAAATAAAATACTTAAAAAGAATATTTGGGGTGGGGGTGTGAGAGACACGACCGACTCGACCCGACCGAGTGAACTGCCTCCCTCCCCCCTCCCACACGCCATTATAATCCAACCAACCACTACCAAAACTTTGTTTCAAACTGTGATTGATTTTGAGATAGCCACATAGATATTTTTTTACTTACTTTTCTGGGACTTGAACTCGGTACCTCGAAAGACTGAAGCACATACAGGCGACGGGCAGCTTGGCCCACTCGACTATTATCAATTAGCTAAACGAGCGGACGAAAACACACTTATAAATAAACGCAGTTGACATACTGCGCATGCGCTCTCTCTCTCTCTCTGCGATAGCGACTCCAACGCTATTCTCTCAAAGTTAAGTTACCCTCACTCCCATTGCCTGTAAAAAACCAAATTGAGAACGTTTAGAACGAATTTATCTCGATTTCAAGAGCGAGATTCTTGAAAATTCAAAAACGACTAATTTTTTCAAGAGCGTTTGTACTAAAATTATTCGTTCTAGTTGTTTCTTAGTGTACCTTGGTAGGCATTTCCTTTTTGGATATATAGTATTGAGCTGTATGTATTTGGTTATGGCTTCATTCATTGTTTTGAATGTAACTGCTTCAAGAATAGTTTTAAGCTAACCATGCTCACAGTCTCTGATCATAGTAGCTAATGCTTCTTTGGTACTATGATACATTGAGTCCCTCATCGATGTACGACGACTCGAATAATCTTTGTAAGTTTTCGATTTCCTTAGTAAATTGTGTGGCAGTTTTTCTTCTTGGAAGACATTCGGCATTTTTGCTTGTACTACATCGGATGTTTCACCGACAATTGTAGCCTGCAACTTTTGAATAATTGCTTCAATTGTGGACTCATTTAGAACTTTATAAAGAGTTTGGGCTAATTTTTTTGATTTTATGACTTCAACTGCAGTTTTTTTGTAATCTCCTTTTGTCAAGTTAAATCTTTGCAAATTTATTTTTTTTCCGTCGAATTCAGGGATTGCAGGGGCAATTTCCCTTATATGTATACGCCCTGTCGGCGACTGATGTGTCTGCCGTTGTACTGGGCTTTTGTTCTATTACACTAGAATTTGAATCGGAATCAAAATATTCTGGATCCGACAACTCAGGTAATGTTATAACAGCTGGAATTGCCAAATCATGTATGTATTTTTCTGGTACTTCTGTGTCTGAATTATCTTCTTCAATCTCTTCATTTTGAGGAAGCTCTTGTTTTTCACTTGCCTCTATTGTCGATGTCGAAGGTGTGTTTAGAACTGAGAAATAAGAGTTTTTTTTTTCAAGTAATTTAATTTTTAATTTTTCATAATTGATTATTCTTTGATTAAATTTTTTTCGCTGTATTCTCTATACTCTATCTAGGTCATTTGATCTACTAATGTAGCGAATTGTTTTATTATGTTTGACATAGAGTGTCAATAAGAACTGTGCTACGCTGACTATGGTCAAAATTAAAAGCATTATCCACAGCGATTGTATATCGTCTGTGTGATCTATTATTTTGGCATTATTGACCACGTTGGCCGTATTGTCTATTGTCTGGCTATCGTCTGATCCAAACCGATTATACGATAAATTTCCAATTTAAATCTGAATTTTAATAAATTTTGAATATTTTTTTTTTTTTATATTTTTTTTTCAGTATTGTGGAAACGCTACAAGTATATATTCGCATTAATTAGTTTTAATTGGCCACATGGCAATAATGGATGAAATGAGTGTTTGAAAAAAATAGTATTTGATTCTATATATAAGTTATGGCCGGTCATGGCCAGTGAGGGAATAACCCTCTGATATTACCTGATTATTGTGACTTCCATTATAATTCCATTAATTTCCAATAGTTCAACGTTACAAAATAACTTTATTAATAGGACAAGTTGTGTGCGTTCGGGTTGGGGGTACAAAAAGAATTAGATCTAACTTATTCTACAAGTTGTCGGTTGACCAAGCCGCTGCCCAAGAGTTCCGTGGCGTCAGCATATTTCGGTGCCGGCAGAGTGCAGCGGATATTGTGCAACCGCCAGCGGCGGTTGTATTTGGTCCGCCACTTTGTTGTTGGAATCGGACGCTAGCGCTGCAGTTTCACTTATGTTGGTCGAGGGGTGGGGGGTGCATGACCAGTGAGCGTGGTTTTAGCTGAGACAGCTAACGGACGGTCAGCGTCAAATTAGCATGGTTCTGCGTAAGAGTTTAAAAAAAAAATTATTTTTAATGTAGGTTTTACATTTGATCCCTACCTAATTGAAATCTTTTCCGGCCGCTTTCATGTACAGCTCAAAATTTCAATGGGTCTTAAAATTTTTCTTATAATATATATATTAAATTTTTAACATTTTATATATTTATTTCTGCTTCTTGTTGCTATGGGTCATTCTTCAGCTGCTGCTGTTGTCCGGGGCCTGTTGGACTTAGGCGTTGCCGGTGCTGGTCCGCACGGGCCGTTGGCTACTTGTTAATTTCTAGCGGGGCTGGTTGCGTATGGGCGCAAGTGTACTCACACGCCGGTGTGTAGATTGGGCCTTTGCAATCGGACAGGCACGTCTTGTTGTATTTGGGGATCTGCTTTTCTGTTGGTGGTTGATGTTTAGTAACGTTCTGGCATAAAAGTTTTATTAGTTTTCGAGTGTCGGGTTTCTTGTTTTGTGTTTTTGTATGTTATTTGGTTTTGAGGAATTCTAATTCCTTTTGTAGGTCACATGCTGTGTCCCACTCAGGAGGATTTTGTGCGTTTAATGCCGTTCTTAATTCGGCAATTCTTTTACATATTTTCTTGCACACGCCTCCTTTTTTCATTTTATTTCATTTTCACAAAAACTTTTTCGAAACACCAGGCACTTTACTCACTCAGTTTGTAAATTTTTGTTGGGAGCTTCGATAATTCCAAGATCGTCGTATTCCAAAGGGTACTTTATCCATCTCAAAGTTCGAATCTTTGCACGGTCGCCATGTAAAGTTACGCCAGTAGTTGAATAAAATTATTCCATATAGTGTTGTCGGTTTCGTCTTATTATTTCCAGCCAATAATTATAAGTGTCAGTTCTGTTTAGTTTCCAAGGCGCAGCGCGCACTCGTGGGGTTTATTTGAATATCTTTTAATGGAATGATCTGCTTAGTGTGTTCTTATGCTAAGTCGAGAAGCTATGCTGCCAGAACGCTGACAGCAGAGCGGCTACATTACTTATTTCCCATGTCTTTAAATTCTTCCATCCGGGTGTTATAAAATATCTTGTCACCTAAGGACAATTGTAAATTGGTGATTCCTAGATTACTGGCATCTCTTTCGAGCCTCGAAAACAATTGACCTAAGTCGATTTTCTCGGAAGTAATCAAGTCATTCACATTAATGTAGCAACAAATTCTTTTTTCCTTTTTGAATAAAATATTCGGGGCGTTGAAAATGAGCTCGACATGTCGTTTAACTTCATTTTTGTATAGCGCTTCGTATATATTGAGAACCTTAAGACTCTGTTTGTCATTACTTTTTTCATGATTCAAATTATTGGACTTATTCGCCCTTGATCAAGTAGTCATTCTCATAATTTTACAAGTGGCACTTGTAAGTTGTTTCAAGTCTGATATTTCTATGCGGGATAGTGCAGCCGCTGCATAATTTTCTTTTCCAGCTATGTACTCCACCACGAAGTCATATTATTCTAGATCTAGCCTTATACGTGCTAGTTTAGAGGAAGGATTTTTCATTGAAAACAAATGAGTCAGGGGACGTTGATCGGTTTTTACTAGAAACTTTTTGCTATATAAATATGGTCTAAAATACGTAACTGCCCAGTGTATTGTTGCTAGTTCTTTTTCTATTGTTGCCTTGTTTGATTCACCTTTGGTGAAGGCTCTTGAAGCATATGCAACTGGTAGTTGCTTACCTTCGTATTCTTGGCTCAGTACAGCGCCGCATGCGTAACCGCTGGCGTCTGTAGTAATACAAAATTGTTTATCAAAATCAGGGTATTGTAAAATTTGCGGACTTAGTAGGGAATTTTTAAAAAAATTGAAAGCTTTGGTACAGTCTTCTGTCCATACGAATGATGTATTCTTTCTACTAAGTCGGTTTAAAACTCGTGCGTGTTCCGTGAAGTTTTCAATGAATCTTCTATAGTAATTGCAAAAAGCGACGAACCTTTTAGTTTCGTCCGCTGATTTAGGCATTGGGTAATCTTTTTTTACATTATATTTGTTTTCGTCGGGTAAAATGCCTATGTCTGTACGTTTGTGTCCTAAATAAGTCACTTCGTGACTGAAAAATGAACATTTATCTGGATGTAATTTAAGATTGTATTTTCTACAAATGTCAAATACATCTTGAAGATTTGAAAGCATATGATTTTCTGAGCATCCTAGTATTACAAAATCATTCATATAAAGGAAAGCTTGTGCAGGTGACAATCCTGCGAATGCCATTGTCATCATTCTTTGAAAGGAATTTGGTGTGATTATCAAACCATAAGGCAATCTTTTGAATCTGTATGTACCATTCTCATCTGTTAAGGATGTGATATCTCTTGAATTTGAGTCAAGTTCGATTTGATGAAATCCAGACATTAAGTCTGAACTGGAAAAATATTTTGCCCTGCCAAGTTGGTCTAGAATGTCGTCTATTCTAGGCAATGGAAATTTTTCTGCCCTTCCCCCTCCCGCCCCCGCAATTTGGAAAAAACGTCATAACTCCCACAGTTTCGTAGAAAGATGGTTCGTACTTTCTAGAGATATCTAGTAATCAAAATTATTTATCGATTTGCTGAAGAAATGATAAAGAACGGATGAACGATACTTAAGTTATGAGCAAAAAACTCTCTAAGTTTCTCTCTCTTTCTCTCACTAAGATTGCCTCTCTTGACTAGTGTAAAAATTGTTTGTAAAAATTATTACACGAAATCGGTTCATTTTCAGTGTCAAAGATGTCTATATATTGGGAGCAAATATTGTGCAGTTTGTTAGCTGCGAATTCAGGGAAATTTTTACTTAGTCTTTCAAGTTTTTCTTTGTCATTGTTAATTTTGAATGTATCGGTTGATAAGATGTCATAAACGTCTAAGTTTTCTGTTTTAATTCGGACATTGTTAATCGTTACATGTTTGTTAGTCGTGTTTATAATACGGACATATGTTTGCTTGTTATTTGCTTACGTATTAGCAATAAAAGTTCCATCAGCCAGTTCTTGATGTGGACTGAAAATGTTTTCATTAGCCGAGTTTGCCTCGACTAATCTGATCTAGCGGGGACTGTGATTGTATTTACATTTGGTGAATTGCGCATAGGAATAGCAATGACTTGAAAATAGTCATCAGGTCTTAGAATTATCCAGTCTTGCGTTGGCTGGTAGTCTAAAATACAATTATATTTTTTAATAAAATCACGTCCTATTATTCCAGTACAATTAATCGGGAAACTTTGTGGTACAACATGGAATTTGTGTTTGATTAATAAATTTACGCATATTAAATCACTGTCTACAGTGCCTAATGTTGTTATAGTACCACTGCCTATACCGTTAAGGTCTGTTATTTCTGAAGTGTTTATTCGAGTCTTGTTAAGTATTTCATTTTCTTTAAATACAGAGACGTCTGCACCTGTGTCGATTAGGAAAATGCATATAGAATTAGTAAGGGTTGATTTCGTATTTGGATCATTCTTTTATAAACCGAACAGATGAAAAACTCACCATTTTTGATTTCAATAAAAAAAAAACACGAAATTTTTTTGTTTATTTTATAAACAATTTAAAAAATCGTCAAAATCGGAAAAATTTTAAAAAAAATGGTTTTTTAAAAACTTAATTTCTCAGATTTGGTTTATCGGACAGGTATCGTGCTGATATTGCTTTTTTCAGTGTTAGCTTCTAGGATATACAATTTATTGCCCTAAACACAACTTTAATTACGGTGCTTTCAAAAAGATGGAGACTTTTATAGATTAAAAGATATTCATTTTTAAAGTTATAAATAAAGCTTTGCCACGCAATCAGTTTCAAAGCTATGTGACTGAAACTTGGCAATTAAGCTTTATATTTATCAAGCTTTTCAAAAATATCAACATCATGCAGATCGGACGTCTATATCATATAGATGCCATAGGAATGCTGAATTTGGTGGTGGTATAATTTAGTTTGCAAACTGTGGTCACACTACACCACCACAAAATTCAATTAATCACATCATTCGTATGGCAGCTATATGATATAGACGTCCGATCTGCCCGAAGTTGACATATTTAAAAGCTTGATAAATATAAAGCACACGTCCCAAGTTTCAATCACTTAGCTTTGAAACTTACATAGTGGCAAAGCTTTATTTAAGGGCAGTCCGGCAGTCCGGTTTCCCGGACTGGTCAGCACATTTGGCTCTGCGCGTGTTAACTTATAGTATAGCTGCCATTCAAAATATAGTTCAGAAAAAAAGTCTTAGTAGAAGAAACTTTGTTTTCACTGCTATCGCTCCCAAACTTGTTACTGATCAGTATTATATGCTACCACACAATTCTGCTAAGTTTGATTCAAATCGGATGACTATAGCATATAGCTGCCATAGGAACGATCGTTCCAAAAATTTGTTCTAGTGAGAAGTAGTTCTTCTACGCTTTCGCATAGCCTTCTGACCACACAAGGGCCGGCAGTGTGATCCCCTCGTCAATTATTGATTAGTCCGATATATCCTTAAGTCTCGCCCCGGTCATACTTACTCACCCTTTTCCCCTTCCAACACATCCCACCCAACAACTAAGCACACATGCTTATTTTTTTGCTCACAGTCAAAATTTGGATTTATTGAAGAACATGTTTAAAAGAACAGAGTTACATCGGTTCCAGAAGGGAAGCCGAATGCTCGTCCCATTATTTATTGTTTTTTTTATCTTTTTATACTCTGTACCGAAGGTACAAAGAGTATATTAAGTTTGTGCAAAAGTATGTAGCAGGGAGAAGGAATCGTTTCCGACCCTATAAAGTATATATATTCTTGATCAGCATCAACAGCCGAGTCGATATAGCCATGTCCGTCTGTCCGTCCGTCCGTCTGTCCGTCCGTCCGTCTGTCTGCCTGTCCGTCCGTCCGTATGAACGAAGAGTTTTCAGAGATGGTAAGAGATAGAGGTTTGACATATATGGGACATATATTTCTTATACTTGCAGGCAGATCACGTTTATTTTCAATTTTTGCCACGCCCCCTCCCGCCCCCGCAATTTGGAAAAAACTTCATATCTCCTACAGTTTTGGAGATAGATCGTTCGTCTTCTAGAGATACCTTGTAAAATTATTTATCGATTTGCTGAAGGAATGATAAAGATCGGATGAACGATATTCAAGTTATGGGCAAAAAACGGCCAGTTAACAACATAAAAAAAAAAATTTGTTTACAAGGTATCTCTAGAAGGCACGAACGATCTATCTTCAAAACTGTAGGAGATATGACGTTTTTTCCAAATTGCGGGGGCGGGAGGGGGCGTGGCAAAAATTGAAAATAAACTTGATCTGCCTGCAAGTATAAGAAATATATGCCCCATACATGTCAAACCTCTATCTCTTACCATCTCTGAGATCTCTTCGTTCATACGGACGGACGGACAGACAGACAGACGGACAGACGGACATGGCTATATCGACTCGGCTGTTGATGCTGATCAAGAATATATATACTTTATATGGTCGGAAATGATTCCTTCTGCCTGTTACATACATTTGCACGACTTTAGTATACCCTTTTACTCTACGAGTAACGGGTATAAAAACGCATTTAATGCAACGATTTTAGTTTTTCTCATTATACCCTTGCAAAGGGTATTATAATTTTGCCCAGAAGTTTGCAACGCATAGAAATATTCATTTCCGACCCCATAAACTATATATATTCTTGATCAGGGGGACGAGCTGAGTTCATTGAGCTTTGTCCGTCCGTCTGTCTGTCCGTCTGTCTGTCTGTCTGTCTGTCTGTCTGTCTGTCTGTCCGTCTGTCTGTCCGTCTGTTTCTACGCAAACTAGTCTCTCAGTTTTAAAGCTATCGAGCTGAAATTTTGCACAGAGTCTTCTTTTTACTGCACGCTGCTAATATGTCGGAACCGACCGGATCGGATGACTATATCTTATAGCTGCCATAGGAACCATCGGTCGAAAAATGGGTTTTAGTGAGAAAAACTTTTTTGTTTCCAATGTTAACGTGATTAAACTCGGTCATTAATAATATTATATACTTTCAAACAGATTTGAAAATTTTGGTCAAAATCGGATGACTATATCTTATAGCTGCCATAGGACCGATCGGTCGGAAAATGGGTCTTAGTGAAAAAAAACTTTTTTGTTTTTAAGTAAATCGTTCCTAAGGTCGGTGATTATTAATATTAAGCGCTTTCAAACTAATTTGAAAAAGTTGATCGACATCGGGTGACTATATCTTATGGTTGCCATAGGACCGACCGGTCGAATATGAGTCTTGGTAAAAAATTTTTTTGTTTAGTTTTGTTAGCGTCCTTAAGCTCGCTGATGACTTATTTTATATGCTTTCAAATAGATTCGCAAAATTGGGCCGAAATCGGATGACTATATCTTTAGGCTGCCATAGGGCCGATCGGTCGGAAATTGAGTCTTAGTGAGAAAAACTTTTTTCAGACGTTTATCTGTCGGAAAATAGGTTTTAGTTACAAAATTTTTATGTAAACGTTCTTAAACTGTGACATTTGCATTTGCAAGGGTATAAAAACTTCGGCACAGACGAAGTTAGCTTGGCCTTCTCGTTTTTCATATGTATTGGAGTCTACTCCGCCGTACGGCTGACTGGTTTCAATCGAGTTTTCGAGTCATTTCTTGTAAACCAAAACTTCATATTCCGATATATCGAACTCAGGAACGAGAACAGGCCTGACAATTTTGTGCAGTGAATTTCACATGTATGTTTAAAATAAACATACATAATAATTACACAAGTAAAGTGAGACATTTTTTGCATGCTTACCGCAAAATCTTTAATACACAGAGCGCACTTTCTAGAGCAATTTGCAGCCAGAGAAATGAGAGCTTTATCGCTCGTTGATTATGTTTGCTACGCTCATTGAATGAAATTCTGACGACGTGTCTGCTGCTGCTGCCGAAACCTAGAATGTATGCAAGTGTACATGTGTTTTGCTATTGATGGGCACGTTTTTTTAGCGATAAGAGTGTGACCTGATAGATAGTCACGATTAGTGTAAATGAATTTTCGTGACTTCCACAATCGATAATTAAATATTAAAAATATTTTAACATTTTTAAAACCGAAATGGAACCGGTTACTTTGTTTCGGCTATGGTTAACCAAAATAAAATCTATTTTGGTTTCAAATACGGTTACGGTCACTTAAAACAATTTATTTCGCTTACAGTTTCGGTTTGATTCGGCTATACCGGTTGAAAATAACGGTTGTTGTTTCGGTTGGATACCCTGGTTAAAACGCAACCATTTTATTTTTAGCTCTAAATTTTTTTAAAAGTGCAGTCGATCCAGCTGAATTCTCTCATCCATTTAAAAAACTGCATACAAATCAGTGCGCGCGTGAGCGAATTTTCTTTCACGTAACGAACGATTCACGAAACAAAAATCTAGTAACGCACGATTCACGCACATAATTTTTGGAGCGTTTTAACACTCACGATTCTTGCACGATATAAGAAGGCGTCACAATGATCACGCACTATAAAAATGCTTCTCCTTAAAAGTTGATAAATTAAATAAGGTGCATTTTATTTCAATACTTAAAAAGAAACTTTGAATTTATCTTTCATTTATTATTTTAAAAATAGTCCCATATTTATACCCGTTACTCGTAGAGTAAAAGGGTATACTAAAGTCGTGCAAATGTATGTAACAGGCAGAAGGAATCATTTCCGACCATATAAAGTATATATATTCTTGATCAGTATCAACAGCCGATTCGATATAGCCATGTCCGTCTGTCCGTCTGTCCGTCTGTCCGTCCGTCCGTCCGTCTGTATGAACACCTAGATCTCAGAGATGATAAGAGCTAGAGCAACCAAATTTGAAATGTAGACTCCTTTTGTCTGCACGCAGATCAAGTTTATTTTCAATTTTTGCCACGCCCCCTCACGCCCCCGCAATTTGGAAAACGTCATATCTCCTACAGTTTTGATGATAGATGGTTCGTACTTTCTAGAGATATCTAGTTCTTAAAATTATTTATCGATTTGCTGAAGGAATGATAAAGATCGGATGAACGATACTCAAGTTATGAGCAAAAAACGATCAGTTAACACCCACCACCCACCCCACCCATAACCTAAGCATTGCGTTCAGCAGCAATCTTAGTGAGAGAGAGAGAGAGAGAGACTTAGAGAGCGCACTGCGTTGTGCGTGGGTTAACTGGCCGCCTGACTCGTGACCAAATTCGAGCTGCGACATTAAGGGTGCAGAGTGATGTAATAGTCGGGCTTGACCGACTGTCTTATTAGGAAAGGTGATACGTTTTCAAAAGTTTTGTTGTCTGATCTGTTTATCGTGATGAATTTGGAGTCATTTATGTTGGATTTAGTCATTGCCAAATGTCTATTAATATCTGGCGGATAATAAATAGCCGAGTTAAAAAATGTTGCATACTTTTCGGCTGACCCACCTCAGGTGGACAGGACCCCAGGAAGGCTATTAAAAATTTGTTTCCATGAGTAACGGGTATATCGAAGTCGGTTAGAGCCGACTTTAACTTACGCTCTCGTTTTACTTAAAAACGTAAGCTTATAAACAATATCGCTTAATGTCGGTATTCGCCTTTCTTCTAATAATCTGCTAGCAGCAAAAAAAAGGGTCTCTTGTTAAATGTTTAGCACTTGCATGAAAAGCATTCTTAAACATGGAAGACGATAAAATTTACAAAAATTCCAAAAATTCAGATGCACACTTTCGTTAATAGCTTTGCATTTACAACCTTTGGCAACGTTGTGGCATACTGAACTAATATTCCACGAAACAAAGCTACAGTGGTTAGGGTCAACCTAAAATTATACATTAACAACACGCGGCACAATTGGACAGCAGAAAACAAAAATGACAAACGTGTTGTCATCTTATAATCCCAAAAATCTGGACTAACAATTTGCAATTTTACATTTTTTTTTTTCTAAAGCTCCTTACGCAGTTGTGAAGTAACGAGAAGTAATGTACAATTTTCATCTACAAATTGACAGGAAAGCAGACGTAAAATTTGTTGTATAGATAGACTCTTCACTGAAATTCCTTTCCGCCAGCCATTTGTTTATTTTTGGAAAATTATAATAGTCACAAAGGTCTTAGTATGGAGATTATGGTGAGTGCGGGACTCATTTGGAACATTCGAAACCCAATTCATAAAATTTTGATGTCATTTACGCGAGGGTGTTTGATATTAAGCAAATTTGAATTTCGGGGAAATTGTTTGAATCTAGTACTGCCTGAATGTTATTGTACATTTGCTTGACAATGAATGTAAGGTCTATTTTAGATCACGAAGTCTTTTAATATTTCCTATACACATTTTATGTATCAATCTAGTTGTCCTGCCCTAAATTTTTATTCATTTTTTCGAGACTAGCCGGCTGTAACTTTCTCCGTCCAGCTGATTTAAATGCAACCAAATTTGTAAAAATAGAAGAGCCCTTAGGCTATATGCTAAAGTGGTTGTAATTAAAATCTAACCACCGCTGTGGCTTGTACACAACGATTAAGAAAAATTTGCCATAATTTGATGAAAATTACTCTTCAATGGCCTATTTCGACGCTTTTAGGTTTGCTGATGCTGCTCCTATGATTTTTTTAGGCTGCATTAATATGTATACTGTCGCATAAAACTCATAAATACAGATATTTTTGCTCGGTGCAACCTCCTTAGTTTTTTGAAATCCAAAACTACTGCAAAATGGATTTTCCGCGATATCTTGAAAACAAGAGCTGATGGACAAAAACCGAAACCAGTTTTGGAATCAGTTGTATGTGTTGCTGCTGGTGCGGGAGGTTGTGGGTTCGATCCCGCCTCGGACCATCTAATAGAACAAGTTTTTTATTTCTTTAGTAAAAAGCTTTTACACACCCGATCACCTTCACCAGCTACTGGCGCCAGCTGTGAAGTAACTAGCCATAAAAAATCAAAAAATTCTCTAACTATTGCCGTTCGGATTCGGTGTTAAACTGTAGGTCCCTTTCTCTTGTGCGAAAAATTATAAGCACACACCCCAAGAGATTGAGAGAAGCTTGGCCCTGGCCCTCCTGCAGCTGCTGTTTGAGCCAATTTTACTTTTACAAAACTGGAACAGAATTTAATACAAAGATGGCTGGACCTCACAAAAGTGGTCATTTTGTTGGCCTGTGTTATCCTACTAAGTTTGATCAATATCAGATGACTTTATCGTAGTCAGATTTTCGGTGTTTTTTTTTTGCCATAAGTTAAAAAAATGTAGTTGCAGAATTGTAGCTTGGCACATTTGATAGGTTACAATTGTGTTATAACTAGAACATTTGTATTACCCTTCCCTCACATAGAAGGTTAAATAGTGCCTGCATTTATTTCATATTTTTTATGAATATATATAAAACTCAAGGGATCTTGTCTTCTATGATTAACACCATATTTATTGTGTTGCTAAAAAATTCAGCTTGAAAACGTTGCCCGACTTAACTCAAACTTAACTGCAAATATCAAGAGAATGTGCAAAAACTCGCGAAAAGCATTAACAACACAATTATAAACACACTTTTAACACAGACACCAATTTGAGTGAAGGTTTCCCACATTTTCGACTACTTAACTTTAAAACCTTACTAAAATTTTAGGGTTGCACTTATATCAAAAGGATTTATGGTTTATTTATATAAAACCTCAAGTATGTTCTTTAAGAATTTTTCATGATTTTGTTTTCTTTCCATAAAAATTTCGAACTGATGCCAAACATTTTGCAATCTGGCCCAAGGTGCATGGGATCCATCGTTTAAAGAATTGGTCTTAAAAAAAAAAATTTGGGTTTCAAGTTGCTGTTCAGTGGGAGCGTCCTTTAAACTTGCTAGTTTTTGAAGACCCCTCAGATTAATGTTGAATAACTCCTATAATTTTACAGATTTCAAGCTGAAACTCATATTTATATTTCCAATTTCTAGAATTCGTCCAATTTGCATAAAGATCATATAATAAATAGCGGAGATATAAAAACATTCATTCTGTTTTTATATTTTTGGGCTTACCATGCAATTAGTATGTCATGTTAATGAGATGAAAAACTTAACTTCTTGACCTTCAGACGGCAAACTCACTAATAAACCACTAGAAGGACCAAATTTTGAATATTTTCAAAATATCGATCTAGGAACTGAAGTTTTACACGAAACAATTTTGCTGGATAAATGTTTTCTTTTTTTTTTTTAGAATTTTGTTGTATTTCTTAATTCATTTTTACGTTTATAAAAATTTTTACAATCAGGCCTGTTTTTGTTTTCGATTTCAATCAAATCAAGCGGATTCAATTACCGTTCAAAGTTTCTGTTAAAATTTTAATTTTTTGGGACTTGAACCAATCGGCAGGTTAAACCAACGAGTATCAATACCTAGAAGCGATATTGTTCTCTGGTTGAACCCTTTATCTACATCATTGCAGGACCTGTTGAGAGTCGAAAATCATTTTCGTTTTAGTCGTACCCAGACCACTGTGTTCGAGCGCTTTGTAGGACTGGTGGTGGTTCAGGCTTCTGCCCTTTATAGTATACATGTGTTGAATGTGTGTGTGTGTGTGTGTGTGCGCGCAGTGATTTTAGTTCAGTTTCAGGGTGCACTTCAAAAAACGCGACTCTTGTTTGTCAGCACCAGTCCGAGTTGAGTTAGGGAAGCATGGGACAGTCAGCCTGATATCATTCAATGCTTCTAATTTACGGATTAATGAAGGCGGCGCAATTTTACATATTGAAAATGCACGCCGATCGTGGGAAGCGATTAGTGGCCATGACCATTGAATGCAGCGGAGGCGAATTGCTCCCTTTTGGTGTAAGTGGTGTGGTGACTCTGTTGGCATGGCATTGATGGATTGCCTCATAAATTTGTAATTTTCTAAGCTTGATTGTTCATTTTCCAACCGAAAATTAAAAAAAAATAGAGGAAAGATAACTTTAGTTCCGCCGAAGTTTATATACACTTGCAGTTTCTTTAATTTAAATATATAGGGGGGTGTTTCGGAGATCGACGCATTTCTACAGACAGACAGACTGACAGGGTTAAATGGACTTGGCTACTCAGACTTGGCTGATCCTTTTTTGGACAGAGTCAACTAAAAGTCGAGAGTGGGAAAATTAATTTAACATTTTTTCAAAAACCAAGTTGCCCTTGTTTAGGCAGCTATTTTGTGTCATCAATATTTTATCTCATTCGTATATAAGCATTCGTTGTGAAAGCAAAGTTAAAGAAAATTTCAGTTTACAAAATTTTATTTTTTTTTTATAAATTTTATAATGGCTAGTAAATCTGAGCGGATTACTGTTCGGGGGGCCGCAAAGAGTCGAGATCGAGAATCACTAAAGGAAGGCGAACTGATTGGAGATCCCCACAAAGAAGAATGTCTACCAATAGCACTGGAACCCTTACAGAGAAGGAAGACTGCAAAGAGTCGAGATCCGTTAACGCGGCGTGAGCTGCTAAAATCACCTGAAAACCTGAAATTGTCTAATAATCAGGCTCCTACTGCTGTAAAAAACTGTCGACAATATGATATTAAGGCACGAGAAGCTGTACGAATGGAACAGGGCTCTGATAAATACCCGCACAGACGTTCCAGGTCTGAACTGCGGCTGGAACCGAAAAAGCTTCAAGGCCCTGCAACGCGAGCAAAGTCTGAACTGCGTCAATGTTTGGAGCAGGAGTACGAGGGTCACGGTACACGGAGTAAGACCCCTTTGGAACTTCAAAAGATACAGGACAGAAAAGACTTCGAAATGAGACAAGAAATTGCGCTGCAGAAACTAATTGAAAGGCGGCGATCACCGAAAACCCGTCAAAAGTTCACTCAAGAGACGCAAAAGCACAAGGATCGTCAGAAGTCAAACAATCTCCTAGATTTTGAGGAGCGTCAAAAATCTTTACAGCAAAAATTAGTTAAAAGACGGCGAACGACTCAGGAGAGTCAAAAATTTGATGATCCTGAAAAGGCTGCCCACCAAAATGTATTTGAAAAGCGGCGAGCGCCTCTGGAGCGACAAAGGAGTCGAGAGCGCCACAGATCACTGGATTCTCAACAGTTTGAGGAGCGTCCAAACGGAAGGCGTGTGAAGTGTCGAGAAAGTCAGAAGTCACAGGATAGGCCGGATTTTGAGGAGCTGGGGCCAATGCCCCATCATAAGAAGTACAAATCTGAAAATCGATGGGACTCCGACACATTACAAAAGCTTAAAAATTGTTTAGAGTCCGAACAACGACGACAACGGAAAATGCGATTGGAGACTGAAAACCCACAAGAGTCAGTTGTAAGACTGCAGAACGAGGAACTAGAACTGTCAGAGCCAGAGAAACTAGAAGCATCGAGCTCGGAATCAATACAGCCCTATCTACTGGCGCTGGATAAGGTGCGACAATTACGCACAGTTGCGGGTGCAGAATACTATTACTCTACTCAAACATCGAGTTCCCTGGTCCCCAAGTCTGATTCGGAGAAGAAAATTCCAGATCCCGCAGCCGGAGATGCGCCCAGCCTCTATGAAATACCTCTCGACGTAGCCCCAACCATTTCATCCAAGCAGCGGACCGAACCCGCCCACAGCACCACTAACAATTCTTCCTCAAACCCACCGTCCCCTTTGGATAGGCCAGTTTCTGCCTCTTTCTCCAAGCAGTTGCTTCGCCTCAAGGAGCAGCTGGCAGTTGCTGGAGACCGTGATCAGTTTTTGCGTCGCTGCCGTAAGCGTGGTGGTCCCATACCCAGTCTGGGTAATCGTGTGGGAACAGAAATTCTAGCCTATCTGGCCGAATTGGACAGACAAATGCAGCGTGCCGAAGCTGAACCTGTTACATGGAGGGAGCGGTTTGGCTCGGAAGCACGTTTTCGCTTCCGCCAACATGTGAACATGTGTGTGGATGACGCTTTCGACAAGCTACGTCACGTGAACGTACGACCCCATATCCGCACTGCAGCACGGTTTTGTTTCAAGCAGCTGCAGGGATTTTTCCATGAAGATGTTCCTGTTGCTCCACGCACTTATGGCAACAAGGACGAGATGTCGCCTATTTTGTTCGGCCCCAGCTTGGACGAACCTCTGGTGATGGTGGCCGATCGAATTTACTATGCCTTTTGCTGGCTATTTGAGGAAGAGGCTAAGCCCCAAATGGAAGAGCCAAAACCAATGGAACCACCTTTATTGGAGCATGTGCCGTCATATCCATTTCCCGATTTTGGGGGACCCAAGTACATGATCACCCAGAGCGAAGATGAGAAATCCGCTCAGCGTCCTGATGGTAGTGACATAACCATATTCCCACCCCAAAAATTTTAAATAGTTTGGATAATTTTAAATAAAGTTTAGATCTCATTTGACTCACCTTGAATCCGGATGTGCTGGCCACTGGATTTAGTTCTATAGTTATATTATTGGGCTCCATTATTAGGCCCAAGCTCTGAAGATTGCACATTTGTGGCATCTGCATGGTGGGTGTGGGTACCTTAAGTACCGCCACAGTACAATCAATGCTCGAGGCACTCACCGTTGCCGTGGCGGGCAAAGTTTCTGGCATTTTGAACTGGCGGGTGGGCGCTGGGATGTCTACTGTTCCTATTTCTGGTGAGGATTTATTTTATTACTAGATATCTCTAGAACGTACGAACCATCTATCATCAAAACTGTAGGAAATATGACGTTTTTTCCAAGTTGCGGAGGCGGTAGGGGGCGTGGAAAAAATTGAAAATTAACTTGATCTGCCTGCAAGTATAAGAAATATATGTCCAATACATGTCAAACCTATATCTTTTACCATCTCTGAGATCTCTTCGTTCATACGGACGGACAGACGGACATGGCTATATCGACTCGGCTGTTGATGCTGATCAGGAATATATATACTTTATAGGGTCGGATATGATTCCTTCTCCCTGTTACATACTTTTGCACAAACTTAATCTACTCTGTGTACCTTTGGTACAGAATATAAAAATGTGTATCGGAGGCCTTGTCAAAAATATGTACATTTTAGACCAGTCAAATAAGCAAAAAGAAATAGGTAAGCCGCGGAATGAGAGATAATAAGGTGGAAACTTCTACACACCTTCGTCTGGCGTTCTAAACGTTGTCTTAAAAGTCACATAAGATCTCGTGTGCGCGTCGCTAGTTATTCAAGGTCAAAGGTCACAAAAACCAGTTTTCAGCGATTATCAGCGACTATTTCGGTTTCTATATCTCCCATGATGTAAACATATTTAATAAAAATTGAAGAGCAAATTTGACAACAAATTTCATATCAACAATTTTTTCATTCGCCCAACCGTTTTTGATAGAGGGAAGAGAGCCCGCAGCGGTCAGCCATATTCACTGTAATGCATGGTCAACCGTGAATCTCTGTGAATAATACCATGTATAAAGTTATTTAATCATTGAAATATCATAAACAATAAATAATTTGTATTATTTATTAGTTAATACATTATATTAAATAACAGTTTGCATATGGGCATTTCCACAGAAAGGTCAACCAAAATCCGAAAATATCGATTCATGTTAAGCGGCTTACTTATCTTATGTACATCAATATAAGTTCTTAAATTAAAATTTTTATGTTTTTTATGATTACGCAAAATGATACATACATCAGAAGAACGGCGTTAGAGGAAGGTTTGTCACGTTGCGTATCATAACACTGTGAAACATTTTTCAACAAAAAAATGTTGATTCCAACGAGACCAACAAAATTTGAAAGGTACTTATGGTAGTTAAAAACCCCAGGCTGCGTTTGGACTGATTGGATAAGGTTTTCTTGTAATGGACACCTGAAGTTTTTAGTTTGTTCAAGTCTATATCTAATAAACTATTTGAAATTTTACTTTACTGTCTTCAGAAATTTTGTAGCTCTTAGCCACGCCTACAAAACACTTTTTTGGAACAGCCCAAAAAAAAAACGTCTTAATGCTCAAAATCACGAAAATGTAAATAAATTCAACCTTTTCCATTGTTTTTTTTGCTATTATTTTGAAAACCGCCACCAATAGCAATGATTGTTACGAGAGGCTGTTGGCAGTCATGAATTCTTTAGGGATAGGCTTACTGAATTTCTTACTGATATTCTTGAAAATGGAAAAGTGTTGGAAGCTGGATTTATTTTGTTGTGTTTGTGGCTTTTGTGTTCCCAAACGAGCATCTAACATCAAAAACATAAACAATTTAACGGCAAAATTTAAACGGCCGTACTTTCTGTATTATTCTCATCAATCATATTTGTTTGATCGTTTGTGGACGCCTTATTACAGTATGTAGACGTTGCAACTGTTAAATTTTATGCTGGTTGAACAAAAAACAAGAACGAATGCTATTTGGTACGCCGATCATATTGACAGGTCCGAATGGACAGAGCCAAAAGCTATAAGGAAGTGCTACGGGTGCATACATTTCATAAGTGGGTTGAACAGAAAAAAACGAGAAAGCCAAGCTAACTTCGTCTGTGCCGAAGTTTTTATACCCTTGCAAATGCAAACGTCATAGTTTATGAACGGATAAACATATGATTTCGACCAAATTTCGCGAATCTTTTTGAAAACATATAAAATTAACAATCGCCGTGTTTAAGAGAGATAAAATTGAAAACAAAAAAGTTTTTCTCACTAAGACTCATTTTCCGACCGATCGGTCCTATGGCAGCCTTAAGATATAGTCATGCGATTTTGACCAAACTGCGAATATATTTGAAAGCATATATAATACAATTAGCAATCAGTAAGTTTAACGACGCTAACATAAAAAACGAGAGCGTAAGTTAAAGTCGGATCTAGCCGACTTCGATATACCCGTTACTCATGGAAACAAATGTTTAATAGCCTTCCCGTATGCCTGAGGTGGGTCAGCCGAAAAGTATGCAACATTTTTTTAACTCGTCTATTTATTATCCGATCTTGGCCGATCAGGGCTTATAGATTTTGCGAATATAAATGTACATTTTAAATTTGAGATCGATATCTCAAAAATTGTGGGAGATATTCAACATTTTTTATTGTGGGGGCGGGGGTGGGCTGGGCAAAAATTTGAAATAAACTTGATCTGCGTGCAGACAATAGGAGTCTACATTTCAAAATTGGTTGCTCTAGCTCTTCTAGTCTCTGAGATCTAGGTGTTCATACAGACAGACGGACGGACGGACAGACGGACAGACGGTCAGACGGACAGACGGACAGACGGACATGGCTATATCGACTCGGCTGTTGATGCTGATCAAGAATATATATACTTTATATGGTCGGAAATGATTCCTTCTGCCTGTTACATACATTTGCACGACTTTAGTATACCCTTTTATTCTACGAGTAACGGGTATAAAAATTAAGACGCTTAACTGTAAAA
This sequence comes from Lordiphosa magnipectinata, assembly GCA_037044535.1. Lineage (NCBI taxonomy): Eukaryota > Metazoa > Arthropoda > Insecta > Diptera > Drosophilidae > Lordiphosa > Lordiphosa magnipectinata. Next base: position 288,995 of record JBAMBO010004578.1, read on the forward strand.
ATGAAGCTGCTACGTCTGCCTCTACTTGCGGTCGGGAGGGGGGTCGTCTTTGGATCCGCACCCACGGTTGCCACACTTGGTGTTTTTGCACCAAAAATTGTGTTTTTTGGCACTTTTTTATTGGAATTGGCTCTTTTGAACGGAGTCCGAAAAAGACTCAGAAATTAAAAGAGTTTCAATAAAATGTTGTTGTGTTTTACCGTTTTATCCTTGTAACCACTCATCCGATTGTTTTGAAAGTTGGACACAATATAGAATTAAATCTGAGGAAGCCATTGGTGTTTAAATCTCAATTTTAACATTTTAATGCCACAGTAACTAATTAATACATGGAATATTTTTATACCCTTGTAGAGGGTATATTAAAATTGTCGAGATGTTTGTAACGCATAGAAGGAAGCATCTTCGACCACATAAAGTATATATATTCTTGATCAGCATGACGAGCTGAGTTCATATAGCCATTTCCGTCTGTCCGTCCGTCCGTATGAACGAAGAGATCTCAGAGATGGTAAGAGATAGAGGTTTGACATGTATGGGACATATATTTTTTATACTTGCAGTCAGATCAAATTTATTTTTAATTTTTGACACGCACCCTCCCGCCCCAGCAATTTGGAAAAAACGTGTATCTTCCACAGTTTTATGATAGATGGTTCGTACCTTCTAGAGATATCTAGTAGTCAAAATTATTTATCGATTTGCTGAAGAAATAATAAAGATCGGATGAACGATTCTCAAAATATGAGCAAAAAACTGCCAGTTAACACCCCCCACCACGCACCCCGCATAGAAATATTCATTTCCGACCCCATAAACTATATATATTCTAGATCAGGGCGACGAGCTGAGTCGATTGAGCTTTGTCCGTCCGTCCGTCCGTCTGTCCGTCCGTCCGTCTGTCCGTATGTCTGTTTCTACGCAAACTAGTCTCTCAGTTTTAAAGCTATCGAGCTGAAATGTTGCACAGAGTGTTCTTTTTACTGCACGCTGCTTATATGTCGGAACGGACCGGATCGGATGACTATATCTTATAGCTGCCATAGGAACCATCGGTCGAAAAATGGGTCTTAGTGAAAAAAAATTTTTTTGTTTTTAACTAAGTCGTTCTTAAAGTCGGTGATTATTAATATTAAACGCTTTCAAACTAATTTGAAAAAGTTGATCGACATCGGGTGACTATATCCTATGGTTGCCATAGGACCGATCGGTCGAAAATGAGTCTTAGTAAGAAATTTTTTTTGTTTTTTATGTTTGCGTCCTTGAACTCGTTGATGACTAATTTTATATGCTTTCAAATTGATTCGCAAAATTGGGTCGAAATCGGACGACTATATCTTAAGGCTGCCATAGTGCCGATCGGTTTCATCTGTCGAAAAAAGGGTTTTAAATCGAAAATTTTTTGATTTTTTTGTAAGCGTTCTTAAACTCTGACATTTCAAAAACTGCATTTGCAAGGGTATAAAAACTTCGGCACAGACGAAGTTAGCTTGGCCTTCTAATTTTTTTTAGAAATTTTTTTTAACAATTCTTTTCCTCAATGCTGTTTTCCAATGCATAATTGAATTGTAATTGAATTTCTATAATTTTTCCTTTTATCTGATTAATTTAAAAATCTATTGTAATTAAATATAATGTCTTTTCTTCAGATTCAGTTTTTGTATTAAGCTTTTATTGAAATAATGAACATAAATTCTTTAAGTCAACAAACGCACACTGGCGTCGAGACATTGTCGCAAGACAATGAGCGAGCAGCGCACAGATGCATTTGTGTGTGTGTGTGCTAAGCGACGACGCGCTGAGCGTGAAATTCGCTGACTCTGCAATCTTATGCAGAGACCCAAGTGGGTGATCATATTTCCTTATGGGAAACAAACAAAGAATCTAAATGAGCTTTTGGGTTTATATATTTATGGATGCAACAAAGTGCTACATAGGGTGCTTATGTATATATGAACTATTGTTATATTTAAAACACAGCATATGCGCGCTACACTATTGATTTTGAGGAGTTTGTTAGGAGAGGATCGATTCTTGCAAAGAGTTCTGGTGGATAAAACTTTATTCATTTAACACTGTCACTTCTGTTTCAAAATCTATTATTGCGTTGCAATCTGACAAAAGATGTCTTCCCAATAACATATCGTAGTTGTCTGAAAATTTGTGTATGTAAAACACCTGTGAAGTGGGCAAAAGTTTGCTTGGTTCTGTTTTTCTGTATTTTTCTATGTGTACGCTTCCTTCAATAGTTTGTACCTTTATTAGTTTTTTATGGTCCGGTAAATCAAAGAAATGTTCATTGATCGAGTTTATATACTTGGCTATCAAACATTTGCACATTTTGTGGTGAAAACTAACCACTTTGTGTTTCTTTCCTTGGAGGCCATCATTTGAATATTTTCTGACGAATCTATACGTTGCTATACGCTGGCTCCCTCTCTCTGTCTTTTATATGGTTTGTTATTCTATTTTCCTGCTCCTCTATACTGATTTTGGTTCAATGGACTCGATTGCTGCACCTGGCTTAACTGTTGCCTGAACTGATTATACAACTGATTGTTCTGAACGTTAATATTGTTGTTATTAAATCTGTTTTGGTCGAACTGGTTACCTCTGTGCTTTCTACCATTAAAATGTTGTCTTCGGTTATGGTTGCAAATGGGTTAAAATGTGCAAAATAATATTGCTGGTTGGGATAAGTATTTCTCATTCTGTTATATTCACTTTTCACTTGAGTCGGACCACTTTTGTTATTTGAAGGAATTACATCTCCATAAAAATTGTTTGCTTGAGCTACCTGACTTAGTTTTGACACTAGATATGTCATTTCTGGCCCTGGTCTGGTAATTTTTTCTGAATGCAATTTTAGATAGTTTTCTTCATTGCTTCCTTATCTATCAAAATGTTGTTCAGGTCGTTTTATAACTCTAACTTATCTAGAACGAGAAGCCCAAGCTAACTTCGTCTGTGCCGAAGTTTTTATACCCTTGCAAAAACTGTTTTTGAAATGACAGAGTTTAAGAACGCTTAGATAAAAATCAAAAACTTTTGTAACTAAAATCCATTTTCAGTCAGATGAACATCTAATTTCGACCAAATTTCGCGAATCTTTTTGAAAACATATCAACAAACAACAAAACATATTAACAATCGCCAAGTTTAAGAACGATAAAATTAAAAACAAAAAGTTTTTCTCACTAAGACTCATTTTCCGACCGATAAGTCCAATGGCAGCCTGAAGATATAGTCATCTGATTTTGACCAAATTTTTCAAATTAGTTTGGAAACGTTTAATATTAATTATCCCCAACCTTAAGACCGATTTACTTGAAAACAACAAAAATTTTTCACTTAGACCCATTTTCCGACCGATCGGTCCTATGGCAGCTATAAGATATAGTCATCCGATTTTGACCAAAGTTTGCAAATCTGTTTGAATGCATATAATATTAATAATGACTGTGTTTGGGAACGCTAACACTAAGAAAAAAAAGTTTTTCTCACTAAGATCCATTTTTTGACCGATGGTTCCTATGGCAGCTATAAGCTATAGTCATCCGATCCGGTCGGTTCCGACAAATTAGCAGCGTGCAGTAAAAAGAAGACTCTGTGCAAAGTTTCAGCTCGATAGCCTTAAAACTGAGAGACTAGTTTGCGTAGAAACAGACGGACAGACAGACAGACAGACGGACAGACAGACAGACAGACGGACAGACAGACAGACAGACAGACGGACGGACAAAGCTCAATCGACTCAGCTCGTCGACCTGATCAAGAATATATATAGTTTATGGGGTCGGAAATGAATATTTCTATGCGTTGCAAACTTCTGGGCAAAATTATAATACCTTTTGCAAGGGTATAAATATAGATGTCTTCTGCTCGAGTTCGTCACAGAACTAACGTAAATTTCCAGTGTAAGGAGTGTTGTGCAGACTTTTTAAGAGTTCCTCCAGTGGTGTCTGGGTTTTGCATTCGTTGATTAGGGGATCCCTCAAAACTGGCCACCTCTTTGGTGAATAATGCTGGATAACGCGCTGGGCATCTCCAAAAATAAGTTCTTCGATAGCACCATAACTGATGTATGTCAGTCTCTCGTCTGTGGTCGGGTATAACCTGATTATGTACTCGATCTGCCTGATAAAGCTGCTTCCGTTAATGCCATCTTGCTTGATGTCTTTAAATATCCTCCTTCATGATTTTAATAAAGATGAGTTTTGTCAAACCGAGGTTTTTATTTGGGGTTAGTTCGCACAAATGAATTGGTTGATTCCATTTAATACGTTCACTTTCACATAGGTTCTTTGGCGGATGCACGATTTGTGTATTAATTTCGATTAGTCGAGCTGCGGATTAAAAAGTCGACACTCTGTAAAATAGCCGATTAAAACTTTTACACGAACCGTTTTTTTATTTTTTAACACTTTTTGGCATCCTACCGGCTGCGCCAATTGAATGTTTGAGTCAGATCCAAAATAAAAAAAAATTATAACGTTTGAGCTTTAAAACTTTATTTAGAGTTCGATCTTAAGACTAAAGTACAGTTCGTAACTTATGCTCTTTATAAAGGGCTTGAGACGCTTTGACCTACGTGAAAATTTCGTAAGACAAAGGCAAAGGCAAAGGAATAGTAATTTGTTTAGATGCTGGCTCGCTGGCATCTTCTGAATGGTCTTATGCTTACATCAGACTGCAACTATGTTGAGTACTTTGTTCTGATTTTTGTTTATGCTGGGTTTTGGCCAATGCTGGACTTTCTGCATGCAACGGCTTATCCCACACTTTAAGCTACAGTGGGTCAATCTTCTTCAATAACTAAGTGAATATACAGTGGTATATAAGTATGTTGGATGCGGGATATGTTACTATATATGGGTTTTTTTACTTTACTTGGTTGCCGGGCACTTGGCAAGTAACTTGATTCGTTCGTATACAGTGGTATATAAGTCGTCTTTGATGTGGTCACCTTTTTTTTTTTAAATGGTTGAGTGTGTTCATGTTTCATATATTCATCTTTGTGTGAGCACAGTAAGGTTTGGGGTTAGATTATATTGATCCTGTTCACAGATACACTCGTCACTGTTACCATGTAATCGATAGACTTTCCAAGCTGATCCATTAAGAATTAAATAAAAATTTTGTATGAAGTATTTTTCAGGGCTGCAAACCGGTTTTGAACCGAACCGGTTCGAACCCGGAATTACGGCTTTTTTTTCACTGTGAACCAAACCCTGAACCGAACCACGAGGACGAAAATTGATGAACCCGAATCCGTTCCGAACCCAAGCTTTTGGTTCGGTTAAAAAAATAAAGATTATACACATTATAATTTATTTGGGTATACTTCTATATACGTAAGAGCAGAGTCGACAATTAGAAATATAACAATACGGAAAGTCGGTCAAGCCAGAATATAATATACTTTGCAAATGCGATAGTGAATATATGAATAGACTTTATAGGGTCAGAGATGCTTTGTTCTAGCGTTTACATACATTTGCACACATTTTCTTTTTACCTTTAGTACGGAACATAAACAGACATTAAATCAGAGAAAACTGGCACATATCTTTCATCTTATACATATACATATCAAAAAACTTCATTGTCAGCTTGCCATGAAGCTTTGCCTATTTCGACTGCCCCCCTACACCTTTTCCCTACAAACAAAAACTTCATGAAAAACTTTATGAAGTTTGCTTCACCGTGTAAATGCGGATGTATTGTTATTTTAAATATATTGGGAAAAACATGCAACGAACCAAGGTTCGAACCAAAACCAACGCCCAAAAACCTCGAACCTCAAATTGCCGAACCTTAACCGTTGGTAAGTTTTGGTTCGAACCAGCAAACCGGAGGTTCCGAAAAATTTTTTGGGTTTGCAGCCTTGGTATTTTTAACTTTTATTATTATTGCATGCTGGCATCAGGCCAGACATTCAAGCTCGTTCAAATGCTCAAATTATAACTAATTTTGCTTTTGGCATAACCAAAGCTACATGCTATTCGGTCTGCCGCAGAGCAGCAGTATATAATGTGTTTCTTATTGTTCAGTCGACGCAGCGGCGGGATCGGTAGGGAGCGTGAGCATGTAAGTAAACAAATTCGGTTTTTGATATGATCTCTATTTAAATTATTGGTTCAACTGAACCCTTGAGCTTCTGTTTAAAAACTAACTTAAAAAAATATTACTTCGGCCCAGCATAGCTCGCGGCCCGCTGCAGCGCCTGCAGCAGAACGCTGACTCTGCGCCTCATGCCGCAAAGGCCACTCAGCGCTCCCAAGCGGGTGTTAAGTTGCCCTTGACCACTGAGTTGCATTGCTTTGCCGAAGTGTTTACCTCAGCGTCCGGTTTCCCGGACTGGTCAGCACATTTGGCTCTACGCGTGTTAACTTGTACACCAGTGTTGTGTTGTTCAATTTTTCAATTGTTCTTTTTTGTCAGCGAGTCTTGTTCAGTCTATCTTGTTCAATCCATCTTGTTCTGAGTTGTTCTTGCTCTGAGTTGTTCTTGAGTTGTTCTAAGAGCTGTTCGGTCTCTCTTGCTGCGTGAGTTGTTTTGAGTGTCTCGCTTTGCGAGCTTGCTCTGTCTTGCTTTAAGTGTTTTTCTGTGGGCTGTACCAAAGATTTATAGATTTTATAGATGACGCATGTGACAGACGATTATTCTTGGGAGCTGACATTGGATCCCAAAAACGAAAAATAAAAAAGTTTGTATGAGTTGCGGGATCTACTACATATAAGTTACGGCCGACCGATGGCCGGCGAGGGAGCATCCCTCAGAGTTTACCTTATTAACTCGATCCGCATTCTCGTGGTTCGCTCCTTATTCCGCTGTACCCAATCCCAAGTGTAAATAAGTAGACTCAGTCGTTCTGTAAACGTTATAAACTTGGATTTTATTCAGAGAGAAAATTGTTCTGGTCTCATTGCCGGTATGAATGGAATTGAATTTAAAGAATTAAATCTAACTAAAACTACCCGTGGTCGGTTGACCAAGCCGCTGCTCCAGAGTCCCGCGACGTCATCATATTTCGGTGCGCGCCCGTTGGCGCTGAGTCAGCAATCGTTGCAGTCGTTTCGCCACATCCGTTTGTTTGCGTTGAGCCGGCACATTGTTGCCGCTTACGCTGCAACTTGATCAGCTCAATTGGTTGTTGTTGGCCAGCACATTGTTGTGGAAGTGCTTGGCGCTGCAATCTTATGCTGTGGGGTCATGAGGGAATGGCGGGGAAGTTGACGGTTGGAAGGGCGACAGCGGGTTGTTAACTCCTCCCTCCTACAAGATCTGCGTCCCGCAGATCAATGAGCCTTGGGTAGCTCATTAGCGGCCTGCGTTCTCAGGTCCGTGGCTGCATCCGTGATCCTGGGGATCCCTCTGGTGGATGTTAATTTCCTCCATAGTAAGTATATGAGGGAGAGCGCGACCAAGGTCAACAACATTTCCGAGACGAAGGAGAGGAGTAGTCTGCCGGTCATGCTCGACATCTTGCGTAGATTCTGCAAGCTAAAGTCGTGGACGTACTCCAGCGACAATTGGTAATTAGCGGCTGTCACATGTGACAAGACAGCCGGCATGGCCATTACATGATTTGCCGTGTAGCTGCTATAGTTCCGATCACCAATTACTACAGTTTCATTGTCGAATTGCACGACAAATGACCCTGTCAGTTGGTACTGCTTCGGAGTAGTTGTCACCGTTCCATTGAAGTTGGATAGCAGTATCGTCCCGTCTTCGATGAGCTTGATTATTTCCTGCTCGTTCCTTAAGTAAGTACAAGCGGCTGGACCTCCCTTCAACAACCGGGGAATGCAGGATCGCTCCTCCAATTTTAGTAGGTCCCTTTCCCGGCAAACAGTGGTATTGCCTATCGAGGAACAAGCGCCTATGATGGCGTAAGTCTCGCTGGCATCCATTGCCAGTTTATTGTGCTCCAGCACTACTTGTTTCCCGTCGATGACCGTCGGGTAGAGGAACATCAGCCGGTACTGTTCCTGCGTCACCTTGGGCAGTGCCAGGATGTATAGTAGCAATGTTCCGTTGGTCAAAATGGAAGGTCGGGAGAATTCCACAGCTTCGATGGCGTTTTGGTACGGGAGGCTGTCGACTTCAGCCAGAATGGCCTCGATCTCCCCATGGTCCAGAAGGTTGGAGTTAATTATCCCGGTTTTAGCCAGCTGACAAGCTCTAGTGACCTCGGCGACCTGGTTGGCTAATATGATGGCTTTGTGCAAGAGCGTTGTAGTGGCATGAAGATCCTCGTCTATTGCGTTCATCCTTGCAACGACGTTATTAAGTTTCTGGATCGACTCATGCGTGGAGTCGAAGAGTCTCGAATTGATCCTTATCTGTTGGTCATTGTTCTTAGCGACCACATCTTGCGAATCCAGAATGGCGTTCCAGTCCGCCGCATCGGGTGATCCAGCGACCCATTTCCAAGCGGATCCTATCCAGTCTATGGACCGTGGCCTTCGATGTGGAGCGCTGGTCATTCTGTTGATGCCTTCGGCCGCATCCTCCAAGTAGTGCCTCGCCAAGGCTCCGATTCTTCGATCCGTCATCACGGCCGTTTCCTCCATTAGGTTGCCGATAAGTTGTTGCATTTTTTCCAGGTCGATGATATGGGCGAGCTTAAACACTCCGTTGATCCTCCAGATCACGCCTTGTTGCAGGGGGATGACTGGTGAATCAAATTTGAAAATATGCACGGAACTCGCAATGTGGGACAGAGCCACGCTTGCGAAATCAGGGGAGAAATGCGGAAGAACGAGGAGATATTATAGTAAAATTTGTCTTTGACTCATATGCCTTTTATGTGTTTAAGAACAGAATTTGTATATTAATTCTAAGTGTTTTCGTGTGTACATTGGTGTGCGATTGTGTTTTTTTGTCTGTGTGTTTTGTGTATTGTGGTTCGTAAAAAAAGAAATCTTTAACGGACTTCCAAAATGTGAGGTTGTGAAAGGGTAACCTGTGTTTTATTTTGTATTTTTGTTTTTTGGTTTTTCACTTTTTTTTGTATTTTTTTTTTTTATTAATTAAAAAAAATTTTATTTTGTAGCAGTGTATGATATGTCGATTGGGTAATTTAAATTTAGTTTCGCAATTTTGTTTCTAATTTGTGTACAACTTACTACTAAGATTTTGATTTTCTTTGTTGTATGCAATTTTCTTAAATTTACTATTTTTCGTTGTATGCAATTTCCTTAAATTCTAAAAAAGATTTATTTAAATTTTTGGCACTGGGCACGATGGTCCGTATTTGTCCGTTTTGGCTGTTCGCCAACTAAGGTACGGTTGCCACTGTAAATCCTTCCGAATCCCATTAATAAGATGTAGTAGTCATTGGCGAGATTCTCAAAGGATTTTTATTTATTGGTAAAGGAGTTCACAAGTACTTAGGGTTTAAGTTGTGAAGTGGCGTAGCTGCCACTAACCCTAGGTCCTTGCTTGATTCTTGGTTTAATTCTCTTTTTATACTGTTCTTACAATTAGTTCTTAGGAGCTAATGGAGCTAAGTCTCGTAGCTGCGCTGCCGACAGCGGCAGCGACGAGACGGTTATATATTCTTAGGTATATAGCTATGCTCGCTTAGGCTGGAGCGCGAGAGTATATGCACATACACTTGAGTTCATACCAGGTGAGGTCCGCGTGTGACAATTATGCTGACGCTTACACTTTCTGTTAGCAGACAAAGGCTGGCTCGGATTTCGGCCACTTGGTTTAATGACTTGAACTTGGAATTTATATTTATGTGTTGTTTATTTATGTGCATCAATGTATAAGGTACAGTGTGCATTCGATATATGTGCATATTACATCTCCCTTCTTTTGAAAAATAACGTAATATAATGAAGTTATTTTCTTAGTATATCTATGTGTAATATGAAGAGATATTTTTCTTTTGTGTTTTTATTTATATATTTTTTTTTCTTTTTTTTTCGAATCAGAAAATATTGCTATATTCCAAATATTTGTTTATTTTAATTATTTTTCGTATTTTATGTAAAGTATGTTTTTTTTTTCTTTTTTTTTTTTTTTTACTTTATGTATATATATATTTTTTTTTTGTGTTGTGTATGGGGGCTTCTTATTTTAGGTATGGCCATACGTGATATATTTATAAGAGAAAAGAAATGATTATGAAATAAAAATTTTTAGCCTATTTTTATGTACTATTTGTTTTTTATTTTTATTATCTGATATAGTTATGTTATCTCTATCTCCTAGATGTTCTACCTTATATGGTCCAGTATATTTAAAATCTAGCTTATGTCCTGTTTCATTTTTTAATAAAACCTGATCTCCTATTTTTAACTCAAGATTTATAGTATTTTTGTCGTAGTTTATTTTCTGTTTTTGCTTGTGGGATTCTAACATAATCCTAGCTCTCTTAAATGCTTGTTCTAGTCTGAATTTTGATTCTTTAGCATAGTTTTCTATATTATACAGTGGTTTTATCTTATCTATACTATTAAAGTGTTTAGGCAAATTTGAAGTTTTACCAAAAACTAACTCATATGGACAATAGTCATGCGCCATAGAGGGGGTTGTGTTAAAGCAATATACGAAGTATTGGAGCCATACATCCCAATCTGTTTTGTCAACTGAGATGTATGATCGAATGAATTCATTAAGTGTTCTGTGGCTTCGCTCCACGGTTCCTACAGTCTGGTGATGATGTGCGGTAGAAGTTATGTTTTTAATGTTCAAATTTTTGCATAAATCTTCTATTATTGAATTTTTATATTCTGTTCCCATGTCCGTAATGAACGTCTTCATTGGACCGTACTTTAGAATAAAATCTTCGAATATAGCTTTTGCTACTGTATTTGCACTTTTGTTTTTAATGGGTATTGCTACTAGGTATTTTGTTAAATCGCAGATTAGGGTTACTGCATATTCGTTTCCTTGTTCAGATTTGGGAAGTGGACCGATCGTGTCCACAATTACCCTGTCGAAAGCCATTTGTGGCGTTTCAGTTATAGCTAATGGAGTCTTTGTATGTTTAGTCGTTTTTGACATTTGGCATTTAGGACATTTTCTTATATAGTTTGTTATATCTCTTGTCATGGATTTCCAATAATAATACCTTTTTATTTTAGCTGATGTTCTAGCTATGCCTGTATGACCTCCTTGTATTGGATCGTCATGGAATGTAAACAGTATTGCTTCTTTCTCTTTTTTATTATTTGATAATAGGGTCACCGGCTTGAGTAGCGCTACTCTTAGAGATTGTAATATTTTATTGCCCATTATTTTGAAAGATTCTATTGAGATTGTATCAAAGATCTTTTCGCTCGGTGCCATTTTGAGTTGGCTGATATTTAGTATACCGGCTTCTTTTTCAAGCCTTTGGAAGAACTGACCTAAGTCGAGAATTCCATTGGTGTACATATCGCTAACGTCAATTCTTGCCATAACTTTTTGTACTCTGTACCGAAGGTACATAGAGTATATTCAGTTTGTGCAAAAGTATGTAACATGGAGAAGGAATCGTTTCCGACCCTATAAAGTATATATATTCTTGATCAGCATCAACAGCCGATTCGATATAGCCATGTCCGTCTGTCCGTCCGTCCGTCCGTCCGTCCGTCCGTCTGTCCGTCTGTCCGTCTGTCCGTCCGTCCGTCCGTATGAACGAAGAGATCTCAGAGATGGTAAGAGATAGAGGTTTGACATGTATGGGGCATATATTTCTTATACTTGCAGGCAGATCAAGTTTATTTTCAATTTTTGCCACGCCCCCTCCCGCCCCCGCAATTTTGAAAAAACGTCATATCTCCTACAGTTTTGAAGATAGATCGTTCGTACCTTTTAGAGATACCTTGGTAACAAAATTATTTATCGATTTGCTGAAGGAATGATAAAGATCGGATGAACGATACTCAAGTTATGAGCAAAAATGAGCACCCACCACCCCCCACCCATCACCACAGCATTCTATTGAACGGCAATCTTAGTGAGAGAGAGAGAGAGAGAAAGAGAGAAAGAGAGTGAAACTTAGAGATGAGCGAGTATAACTCGTGAGCAAATGCGAGCTGCGACGTTAAGGGTACAGAGTATGTTATAGTCGGGCTTGACCGACTTTCTCACTTGTTTTCCATGTGTTATTAAACATAGTGAATCCGTTATTCGCAAGGTCACTACTTTTCGTACCTCATCATTTACAATGACTTCGTATACGTTGGGCTGAGAAGCTTTATTTTGAGTTTGCTTATGCAAATCTACTTGTTCTTTTCCTGCGCAGGAGTTTTTCTGTTTACTTTGGTGTCTGGTAGTGACTTTCAGAATTTTATTATTTGTTTGAATATTTTTCAAGTCCGTGATAGTAATTCTTGATAGCGCATCGGCTACATAATTATCTTTGCCCTTTAGATACTCTACTGTAAAATTATATTCCTCTAATTCAAGTCTCATGCGTGTTAGTTTGGAACTAGGGTTTACCATTGAAAATAGGTAGGTAAGTGCTCTGTAATCTGTTTTGACGGTGAAGTGTCTACCATAAATATATGGCCTGAAATGTGTTATTGCCCAATGAATAGCTGATAGTTCTTGTTCTGTTGTACTTTTGTTGCTTTCGCCTTTTGTAAAAGATCTTGATGCGTATGCAATTGGAAGCTGGAGTCCATTTTTGTTTTGAGTTAGGACTGCTCCACATGCTTGCTTACTAGCATCTGCAATTATGCAAAATTCTTTGCTGAAATCTGGATATTGTAAAATAGTTGGGTTCATTAGTGCCGATTTTAGATGTTCGAAGGCGTTTTGGCATTCAGTTGTCCATTCGAATTTTACATCTTTCTTACATAATCTTGTTATGTGACGAGAATAGTCGGCAAAATTTCTTATAAACCGTCTGTAATAATTACAAAATGCAACAAATCTTCTAGCGCTGTCCGCATCATGTGGGACTGGATAATTTCGAATGACGTCGTATTTTTTGTCGTCGGGCAAGATTCCTTTGTCTGTGCATTTATGTCCCAGAAAAGTGACTTCATGCATAAAAAATGAACATTTTTCGGGATGTAACTTTAGGTTATGTTGCCTACATTTCTCAAAAACATCAGTTAAGTTTTTGAGCATATGTTTTTCGGAACAACCAATGACTATTAAGTCATCCATATAAAGAAATGCTTGCGAAGGTTCTAGTCCAGAGAAAGCTATAGTCATCATTCTCTGAAAGGAATTTGGCGCTATTTTTAAGCCGAATGGTAATCGTGTGAAGCGATATGAACCATTGCTTGTTGAAAAAGATGTTATATCTCTTGAACTTTTTTCAAGTTCAATTTGATGAAAACCTGACATTAAGTCAAGGCATGAAAAATATTTTGCTCTTCCTAGTTGATCTAAAATGTCATCAATTCTAGGGAGTGGAAATTTATCGGATAACAGTTTTTTATTAATCTGACGATAGTCAATTACTAATCGCCATTTTTTCTTTTCGGAATTTGGAAGTGACTTTTTTGGTACTAATAAAAGTGGGCTATTATAAGGTGATACAGATGGTTCGACTATTTTGTCATTAATGAGTTTTTGGACTTGTTCTTGAATTTCGTCTTTTTGACTATGAGGACTTCTGTAGTTTTTTATGTATGTTGGTTCATCATCCTTCAATCTCAGTTTTTGTTTATAAAAATTATTTGTAGTTATCGATTCGGTTTCTAGTCCGAATACATCGCTATATTGGGTGCATAATGTTGTTAGTTGTTTATGAAATTGTGGCGGGAAATTTTTCGAAAGTTGGGTT